>CAUYLG010001438.1:0-139671 GCA_963573385.1 Cacajao melanocephalus
CCAGATGGATTAAAGACTTAAACATAAGACCTAACACCATAAAAACCCTGGAAGAAAACCTAGGCAAAACCATTCAGGACATAGGCATAGGCAAGGACTTCATGACTAAAACACCAAAAGCATTGGCAACAAAAGCCAAAAGAGACAAATGGGACCTAATTAAACTCCAGACCTTCTGTACAGCAAAAGAGACAATCATTAGAGTGAACTGACAACCAACAGAATGGGAAAAAAATTTTGCAATCTACCCATATGACAAAGGACTAATATCCAGAATCTACAAAGAACTAAAACAGATTTACAAGAAAAAACAAACAAACCCATTCAAAAGTGGGTGAAGGACATGAACAGACGCTTTTCAAAAGAAGACATATATGAGGCCAACAAACATGGAAAAATGCTCATCATCAATGGTCATTAGAGAAATGCAAATCAAAACTACATTGAGATATCATCTCATGCCAGTTAGAATGGTTATCATTAAAAAATCTGGAGACAATAGATGCTGGAGAGGATGTGGAGAAATAGGAACACTTTTACACTGTTGGTGGGAGTGTAAATTAGTTTAACCATTTTGGAAGACAGTGTGGCCATTCCTCAAGGACCTAGAAAGAGAAATTTCATTTGACCCAGCAATCCCATTACTGGGTATATATCCATAGAATTATAAATTGTTCTATTACAAAGACACATGCAAACATATGCTCATTGCATCACTGTTTACAATAGCAAAGACTTGGAACCAACTCAAATGCCCATCAATGATAGACTGGACAAGGAAAATGTGGCACATATACACCATGGAATACTATGCACCCATAAGAAACGATGAGTTCATGTCCTTTGTAGGAACATGGATGAATCTGGAAACCATCATTCTCAGCAAACTGACACAAGAACAGAAAATCAAACACCACATGTTCTCACTCATAGGTGGGTGTTGAACAATGAAGAACACATGGGCACAGGGAGGGGGGCATCACAAACTGGGGTCTTTTGGGGGGGACTAGGGGTGGGACAGTGGGGGGTAGGGAGGTTGGGCAAGGATAACATGGCGAGAAGTACCAGATATAGGTGACAAGGGGATGGAGGAAGCAAACCACATTGCCATGTATGTACCTATGCAACAATTCTGCATGATCTGCACATGTACCCCAGAATCTAAAGTTATATATATATATATATATATATATATATATATATATATAAATTTCTGTGTACAGAGTAGGTGTATTTGTGTGGTACATGAGGTGTTTTGATACAGGCATACAATGTGAAATAATCACATCATGGAGAATTGATCTATCGCCTCAAGCATTGACCTTTATTTTATAAGCAATCCAATTATACTTTTAGGTATATTAAAATGTATAATAAGTTATTATTGACTATAGTTACTCTATGATATGATCAAATTGTATGTTTTCTCATTATTTCTTGCTATAATGTTTGTACCCAATAAGCATCACCACCTCCCTTCCACTCCTCTTTCCAGTCTCTGATAACCATCCTTCTACTCCCTATTTCCATGAGTTCAATTGTTCTAATTTTTAGATCTCACAGATAAGTGAGAACATATGAGATGTTTGTCTTTCTCTGCCTGACTTATTTCCCTTAACAAGATCTCTAATTCTATCCACATTGTTGCAAATGATAGTATCTCATTCTTTTTAAAAGGATAGATATCATTTAAAGAAATCAAAAAAGAACATGTGTTGGCGAGGATGTGGAGAAAAGAAAATGTTTATACACTCTTGGTTGGAATGTAAGTTAATACAAACATTATGGAAAACAGTATGCAGATTTCTCAAAGATCTTAAAACACAACTATTTGATCCTGCAATCCTAGTACTAGGTATACACTGAACAACAACAACAACGAAGTACGTTACATGAAAAAGATACCTGCAGTTGTATGTTTATCATAGCACTATTTACAACACCAAAGAATCAACCTAAGCATCCATCAACAAATGATTGGCTAAAGAAAATGTGATATGTGTAACTGAGTATCATGCGCATACTACTACATAGACTATGTAAGTATATTCATTTTTACATTAACTTCCAATCATTTATGTCAAAACAATAATGCTACCACTCAAATCAATTTCATGGTCAATGGTTTACCACTATTAAGATATTTGAATATGGGAATACAACAGAGATAGAAGAAGAAAAGTCAGGGATAGAAGACACCAGAGATAACATCACCAGGTAAGCCAATTTATGTATTTTTCTATACCTTTATACATTTTTTTTTTTGCTGTACTCACTTTTTAATTTATCAAAATTTCATGCTCTTGTCAGAAAGTTAGCCATGATGAAGACAGTTTGAGTAATAAAACTAGTCAACATTATCAGGATATCTGTTCTAAAAACATTTACTGAGCATCAATTATTGACTAAGTATTCTGCAAACACAAATGGAATCTGGCTCTCTGGTTATATTTTTTCTGATTTTATTGTTTATTCTCCTTACCATCATAACCATTAAACTTTCATTAAGCACTTATGAGGGCAAAAGACAGGAAATAAAGTGAAATTTCATAGCAGAAACAAATAACACGTAATTTTAATCTTGCTAAGAGAGAGCTTTTTAAGCACTAGAAGCACAACTTGATTCTGTGGCATTGTCAGACTTAACTGAATCACTTATCCTTCCTCCAACTATTACATTTATCCTTCCTCCAACTATCCTTCCTCCAACTATTACATTTCTACACTTATCCTTCCTCCAACTATTACATTTCTCTTTTATGTTGCCTATTTTCTTAATTCCAACTCTCAGGTCCCAATTGCCCAGTCCCAGAACCTATTGTTTTGAGCTTTTTTTCATTCCCTAAATCTAGTCCTATTGGTTTTGGTTTGATCTCCACATTGCTTCATACCTGTTTACAATTTTTACTGACATTGCTTTCATTCAGGCTCTAAATACTTTCTGCAATATCATCTTAACTTGTTTTCTGGCCTCCTGTTTCTCTGTTCTTTCATTTATCTTACAAGAAATATCATCTTAAATATTAAGGTAAGTTTTCCTAAATTGCTGCTCTTTCTAGTTTAATTTCTCATAAATAATGGCTTCCTGTTACTCATAGAATAACTGTAAATGGCTGAGTCTTTTACATCAGACTCATGATCACCCTCCATGATTAGCCTGAAATCTTCCAGCAATAAGTGTACCGCAAGATTTCATAAACGACTGGTTTCTGTATTCTTCACAGCACCCATGTGCTATAATGAGTGTTTGTTCAGTGATATGGAATAGAATGAAATGAAATGTCAGATCCTTTGGCAGAATTACGCCTAAACCTTCTCTGTTACATGAACATCTAGATCATTTTAAAGGTCACCAGATGAGGATATATCACAATCTTCGCAACCCAAATGTCTGCCTTTAAGTAACTTTCAAGGGAAAGATAGCTGACTGAGCTTCTAAGAGGTTACTTCGTTTGTATTAATCAGTGTTTCACATACAACCTTCACTGAAGTCAGAATAGAGAGTATATATTTATATCTGCAAATTCTAATAATTTGTAAAGTCTTTGTTGATGTTGTCACCAAGATAATGCATCCATGACAAAAGTCTAAATCTCTCAAAAGAATGGAAAACAGAGCTAGTAAACTGAGCTTTAAACTTTATCCCAGTCTCACCACCAGTAGACAAAATATTTCACTGTTAAATATTTTCCTTTTGATAAAAGTGCCTTCCAAAATGGCAAGCTTCTTTACTATTAATGAAAGCTCAAGACTTTTACTACTCAATAGCATCATGCCACTCCTTTGTGGGAAATCATTTCATTCTTTATCAACGTCACTAATAAAGTCTATCCCTTAAGACAAAAATGACCAGCTAGAATTATACGTTACATGTTTTTTCAGAGGGGAATGAGAGGTTCAATTTGTTAACTCCCCAGAGAGAATCACTCTTGGGTGCCTCAGATCTAAAGCAAATTTCTAAATTCTCTCCCCAAAGCAGTGTCTATGAAGAATGAGTGGGTTCTCCCAAATGCTGCAGCCAATGAACTTTTCTCAGTTACCCAGAGTGAAGAGTTTGGCTACATTTAATAGTAACTGCAATATAGGATCAATTGCTTTACCTTACCTAATTGCTGGATTCTGTAAAAGTGACTTATCTTCCTGGCATTTCACAGTGTTTAAATTTCTAGCCTGCCTCATAATAAAATGCTGTTGAAATGAAGATAGCAAAGGATCCTGTCACAGAATATACAGAAGCGTATCTGTAATATTCACAGTGTACTTGCAAGATTTGCAAACATTTTAATCTTGCCCTCCAGTTGAGAGAGAGAGAGCAGGCGACCTCTGATCTGAACAGAATTTAAATCAATTCCCAACAATAAAATCCATATCTTATCTTTAATTTTGTCATCTGCAATCATCTTTAAGAAAAAATAAATGGCAATGGGGCAAGGATTTAATGTCCATCTACGCAAAGTTAAAAATAAATAACTCAAGTATTATATTAGGTTAGAAGCTTCGTGATGCAGCAGATGGGAGTTTCTTTTGTGGGTACTCTCAGGTTACTGATGTATTTTGTTGTCAGAAGGAGAAATTGCATTATTTTCAATGATTCACAATTCTTGGGAAGAAAAGCTGCAACGTGATTCAAACTTAGATTGAACTTAGTTACGCAAAGAAGGAATATTTCTTTTATTTTATGAAGTGTGGAAAACTAACATCATAGTTCCTTTTAGGCTGTATATAGTCTTAGAAGACAATATACTGCATGTGTTTCATGTCTAAATAAATTCAACTCTTTGCTAAATTCTTTGATTAGTTAAGTCATCTTCTTCTCACTACAACTGTTTCCAAGTAACAAAAGAACATTATAAATTTTCAGGACTTGACTATCTTTTTAAATTTTATATAGATGAAAAAAGTCTGTGCTGTAGTGTGCTCAAATAGTTAAAAGTAGGAGTTGGCCTTCCTCTCTGAGCCAGCAAACCAATGCCTTCTGGCCTCTTTATGCCCTTCAAATAAATAGACAATTCCTGGATGTACAATGTTATATAATCAATTTGCATATAATCCTGTTGCTGTCTTTTGTTTCTAATTTTTTCTTTAAGGCAATTTCATACTCATTAGAAATGGCATACTTTCAAGTAATGAACAATCTATTTAAATTTTATGACAATATTAGTCAAACATTTTCCATTTCATTCACATTATGTCTTTCAGAAAAAAAGTACAAAACATTTAAGGTACCTGTCAGAATATTAAGATCCTGGATGGCTTGTCTCACCTTAATGAAGAGTCTGTTCAGCATCCCAAGCTAAGAATTTCCTTCATAGCTGCCCTAAGTTATCCATACTTAACAGCTATGCTAACATTCTCCTTCCACCGCTATTTTGGAGCTCTTCTTCCTGGCTTTCTCTTTACACTCCAGGCATCCAGCACCAGTGTCCTGCCTTCTGATGTTCAGTGTTACTGGCCTAACCTTGGCCTTTCCTAAAATACTTCAAGTCCCAAAAGTGTTGGACACATTAAAACTAGGACTGGAAGAAACACTAGAAACAAACTGACTCAACACTTTTATTTCCAAAGTAAAGATAGAGAGAACCTGAGACATTATGTGGTTTTGGAAAATGACAATTATAGTTAGTGGCAGAACTTTCACTCGAACTCTGGCTTCTAGTGGGAGAAGGTTGTCTTGCGTGAGATTCCTCCAAAAACACTTCCTGAGCAAAAGATTTGGGAACAAATGTTTTATTTGGAAGGTGAACTCATAAGGCATTATGAGAGCATAGGGACATGCAGAAGTTACCTTGTGGATATCTGGAGCTCAATCTTGCTGGGGAATCTCTGAGAGACTGTGGAGAATACACCTTAGGGACAAAGATTCTATTGAATTTCTCTATCAACTTTTACTCCTTATTGGCTCAGGGCAGCTCTGGTGACACTAATTCCATCCATTTGCTGTCCACTTTCAAACTAGCTGAAATGTTTCTGCTCCAAAAATGCCATCAGACAGAGAGAAGCCATAAGTGTACATCAATCTTGTCCAATCCATGACCCAGGATGGCTTTGAATGTGGCCCAACACAAATCTGTAAACTTTCTGAAAAATTTTTGACCAGGCTCACGCCTGTAATCCCAGCACTTTGAGAGGCCGAGGCAGGCAGAACACAAGGTCAGGAGTTTGAGATCAGCCTGACTAACGTGGTAAAACCCAGTCTCTACTAAAAACATAAAAACTACCCAGGCATGGTGATGTGTGTCTATAATCCCAGCTACTCAGGAGGCTGAGGCAGGAGAATTGCTTGAACCTGGGAGGCAGAGGTTGCAGTGAGCCGAGATTGCACCACTGCAATCCAGTCTGGGTAACAGAGGGAGACTCCATCTCAAAAAAAAAAAAATTGCAATTATTTCTTTAAGTCCATCAGCTATCATTAGTGTTAGTATATTTTAAGTGTGGCCCAAGACAATTCTTCCAGCGTGGCCCAGGGCAGCCAACAGGTTGGATGCCTCTGATGTATACAGACACTCTCTGCATGTTTCCAGCGTAGGCCAAGGGCAAGAGAGCAGACATAGTGTAAACCAGAGATGTAAATGTTCCACACAGGAAAAGTGGTACAGTTAGAGAACTAGAACTGGACCTAACTTATTAATCAGTTATTCAATTAGTATCTATGTGACAAGTTAAGGTACCACAGTCACAATTTCAACATAATTATGACATAGCTGGTGTTAATTTTTTTTTCCTTATGGTGTAGTAGATGTGGATTGCCAGAGTTACAGCTCTTCTTGAATGCTAGATCTTAAACTGCTGTGGCCAAAGGACTCCTGGACGTCAGTAATAGTAAGGGCTGACCCCATCTGTCATTGAAACCTGAAGCTCATTAAATTAAAAAAAAAAAAACTCTAGAAATTATAAATAAATGTATATTTTATTTGCATTGAAGAACTGTGAAGCTATATCTGACAGAATATTATAAAGAGAGAGAATTAAATTAGGCAAAAAGCAGATTTAGGAGGTATGAGGTAAAGGAGCAGATATTCCCTTTCAAAGCCATAAATCCAAGAACTACCGATCATAAGCAGAGTTGCCAGATAAAATAAAGGATACTCAGCAAAATGTGAATTTCAGATAAACAATGAATAATTTGTGACACACACTAAGAAAAGTATTTGTTGTTTATCTGAAATTTACATTTGGCTAGGGTTCTTTTATTTTTGTTTGCTCTATGTGGCAACCCTAATCCTAGGACAACCACAGAGGATCTTCTCTGTGTGGGTATCCTCATGAATTGGGCAGGAGCCTGTTTCGACAATAAAACTCCGAGCTAATTTTAATATTTTATAGCATTTATTAAAATGAAGCATCCTCGTAATTTTGGATCAGAAATATTATTGTAGAAGTCTCAATCACAGAAACAAAAAAATGCTTTCTGGCAGCGAGGGAGCATAACTGTAAATGTACAAGTAAACTGAAGAAAAAAGATGGAAAAATTAACATTTAAAAAATGTCATATTTTATAGAAAAGCAATGCTAGAGACCCTCATTTATCATCAAGCTTGGCCGGCTTCAAGTTACTATAAATTCAAAGTACGTAAAAAATATCTTAGTTTTATTATTTAAATTTGTATTACAAGTAATCTCTATGAAGGCTTTCTTCCAGGAAAGCAAATTTTTAATAAATCACATAACCTGTATTGTTCTCATTCACAAATATGTTTGATTTCTTTTCCAAATATAAAAATCCAAGTTATGTTATTTTAAAAAACAACAACAAATGTATGCTATAACAAAAATGCCTGAGACTGGGTAATTTATGAAGAACGTAAATTTATTTTTTCAAAGTTCTAGAGTCTGGGACGTCCAAGATCAAGGTGTTAGCATCTGGTGAGGGCCTTCTAACAGTTTTCACATGGTACATGGTGGAGGGATAAGAGATAGGAGAACACAGTGTGAAGCTTTTTTTTTTTTTTTTTTTAAATAAGGGCCTGGATCCTCCTATTCATGGTGGAGGATCCTTGATGGATTCATCACCCTAACTATCCCACTTCTTAATACAATTGAAACAAAGATTGAAAAAAAATTAGGTAAAAGTTTTTAAACTATGGCTGACTTTAAGTTTTAATTCTCTCCCATCAACCATGTCATCTGTGTTACTGTGTACAGGTAATACATACAGTTTGCTTTCCAGTAGAAAGCATACAACATAAAATATACCTACTTTATGTTGTTGTACTTGGCGTTTTAGGTCTTCAAGATCAGGTCCAAGGGGTTCTTCCTCCATTTTCCTTGTTCTTTCTTCTGTTTTTGTTAGCCAGTCATTTAACTCTTTCAGTTTCTGATTCTGGAGATCCATTAAAACTCTATGTAAACTGAAAACGTGAAAGAAGTCTATTATTACCTCTTTTAACGAAACATTACTAAACCTCACAAAGTAAAACAACGTAATTTATAATATATGGAATGTTCACATTTGGAAGCATCTACTGGACATTGAGAAGGATGTAAGTAAAGCCCACAATCAATCACTTCTGAAGCTACTCTTTCTGAGACCTGTAATAGTTCACAAATCCTGATGGCTAAAAAGTCTCACATATCCAACTAAATGTGAACATGCTAACTGAAGGGCAAACTGTCTCTGACAATTGACTTAGTAGCATATTTTGGCAGTTGTTTTTTTTACATTTAATTATTTAATATATGTGGTGGTTAAAGATGGCCACAAATTCTTTGTCAATCTTCCCAGCAAGAGATGAGGTCTATTTTCCATCCTTGTGAAGATGACCTGGCCTTGTGATTTTTTTGACCATAGAATGTGGCGTAACTGACACCACACCAATTCCAGGTGTAGGCTGTAAAAGAACTGGCAGCATTTCTATTTTTCCTCTCTTGAAGCCTAGATTCCATGCTGTAAAGGAGGCCAGGCTAGAGTACTCAATCATTAGAGACCATATAGGAGTGATTCTAGAGGATGAAATATTATCTTAGAAGCGAGTTTCCAGTTCAGTGCAACCCAAGGAGTGACCCCAGCTATAACATTGGTAATAGAGAAACCTGGCTGAGCCCTGCTTATACTCTTGATCTTCAGAGTCATGACACAATTATAAATTGTTTTAACCCATTAAGTTCAGAAGTCATTTGGTACACAGAAATAGATAGGTGAAAGGGTGCTTTTTCCCCCCAAAGATACATAAAATAGTGGGCTGGGTAATGAATTTAAAGTTCAAAGGCCTAGGTTCACAGCCCAGCTGTAAGCCCTACAACTAAGTTCTTAAACATTCTCAATTATATTTCCAGCATCAGGGACATGGAATAATGCTTTGCCTATTAATTATACAACTTTATGTTGAGGATTAAAACATATTAGGGTTAATTCATTAATTCAACCAAAACTTGAGATGCAAATGAGAAGTGTTGATGGTTATTTTAAGGGAAATATTCTTTATGAACATCATGTTTAAAGCATTTTTCAAAACTATATTCTGAACATTGATCTTATAAGGAGGATATAATTTGAATTAGGAATGTATTATTTTGATTACATAATTTTATTCTAAAATCTTTACTTGAAGTTTCCATTAATCATCACATTTAAACACACAAAGGGTACACGTAGCTGAGAGTGTTTAATAGACTTAGTTTTTTGTTTGTTTTAGGTTTACAAAAATTAATGAGATAATACAAATAATGTTATATAATACCATATAACTTGCACTCAGTCTCCCATTTTAACATCTTATGTTATTATGCAACATTTGTTACAATTAGTGAACCAATATTTGTGCATTATTATTAACTAGAGTCTATATTCTGATTTCCTTAAAGTATTTTTTTCTGTTCCAGTATCTCTTCAAAGATTCCATATTACACTCAATTGTCCTGTCTCCTTAATCTGCTTTTGGCTATGACAGTTTCTCAGAATTTTTCTGGCAGTTTTTCAAAGTGCTTCCCAGACCGGCATTTTGTAGTATGCCTCTCAGTGGGGATTTTTCTGATTTTATTTCCTTATAATTAAACTGGTTTTTTTGAAAGACTACAGAGGTAATGGGCCATTTTAATCACATTTTATCAAGCATATATACTCTCAACATAACTTATCAATGTTAACTTTGACCATCTGGCTAAAGTGATAGGTGTGACATTTATTCACTATAAAGTTAATCTTTTCCCCTCTTTTTACACTGTTTTTAAATAAGAAAGTCGCTATACACAGCCTCCATGGAGTGGGGAGTTATATTCCCTCTCCATGGGGGCAGAAAAGTTACATTAGTTATTTGGGATTTTTTTCTGCATTGGAGATTTGTCTCTATTCCTCCATTTATTTATTTATGAAATTATTTATTTATATAGCATGGACTCATGTATAGTTATTTTATACTTTGGGCCAAATCCAATATTAGTTTTTGCTTTGGGTTTTTGCTCAAATAGTTCCAGCTTTGGACATTGGGAGCTCTTGTACTTGGCTTCTTTGACATATCCTATCAAAATGTTTTTTGTTTAGGGTGGGGGAATGGAGTTGAGCATGTTCTTACTTTCTGGCATTACAAAATGCTCCAGGCTCATTTTCTATGTTCCCTTTCCTAGTTTTAGAATCAGCCACTTATCTACAGTGTTCTGGTTCCTTTTTTTGGGAGTGGGGGTGAGGGTGGGTAGAATGTTACTGGAAACCATGATCCTGAAACCCAAGACCCTGTTGCTAGGTATGCTCATTGCTTCTGGGGTATTGCAGCTTATAGGACCTCTAGGTTGACAGAAAGAAGTGGATGTATGAGTGTGTACTTAACCATAAATACTTCTATATGTAATTATTTCATATGTATTAAAAGCTAAATCAGAATGTATCCATCTCTCTCCACCTTGTGGCTTCTGCTCCTTGCTTACCTGCCAACTACCTCTTCAACAGTAAGAATCTGAAAGTAAAAGTTTTTATAAGAAACTCAAAAATGATTTATTTAAACTAGAAGATGAGATGCCCCTGTTCCATGTTTGGCTCTTCATGCTGCTGAATCTACAGACAGAGAAAGAGGTTGCCACACAGAACCTAAACACAAAGCATCCACTGAGTTCATCCTATACAATAGGGGCAAGTAGGACTACATCAGAGAACTAGGGGCATTTGCCAGGAATTTCTTAGTATAACCATATACAATAATGTTAACCAATAAAAAAAAAAAACAGAAGATACTTGATCAATATGGAACCATTAATAATATGGTTCTTTGGAAGGATGAATTTCATACTCCCACTAAGGTCAAAGTCTGCAACTAGAGTAATCAAGACAGCATTGTATTGGTATAAAACAGATGAAAGGAACATAACAGAGAACCCAGGAATAAATTCAGGCATTTGCATTCAACTGATTTTTGACAAGGGTGTCAAGAACACACCACTAGGAAAGGACACTCTTTTCAGCAAATACTACCAAGAAAAGTAGAAATCTACATGCAGAAGAAAATTAGACCCTTATCTCTTGCCACATAGAAAAAACAATTTAAGATGGATTAAAAACTTAAATGTAAGACTCAAAACTATCAAACTTTTAGTAGAAAATATAGAGGAAAAACTTCATAACATTTGTGCAGTAACTTTTGAATATGACTTTAAAAGCACAAACAAAAAAGCAAAAACAGACTGAGGACTTATACCAAACTAAAAATTTCTGCACAGCAAAAAAATTAAAACTAAACAATTAAAAATTAACAGAGTAAAGGGATAACCTACAGAATGGGAAAAATATTTGCAAATGTATCTGATGAGGGTTCATATCAAAAATATGTAAGAAATCCAAATAATTCTATAGCAAGAAAACAAATAACCTGATTAAAAATAAGCAAAGCCCCGGAGCGGTGGCTCACGCCTGTAATTCCAGCACTTTGGGAGGCTGAGGCAGGCGGATCATGAGGTCAAGAGATCGAGACCATCCTGGCCAACATGGTGAAACCCCGTCTCTGCTAAAAGTACAAAATGTTAGCCGGGCACAGTGGCGTGTGCCTGTAGTCCCAGCGACTCAGGAGGCTGAGGCAGGAGAATTGCTTGAAACTGGAAAACGGAAGTTGCAGTGAGCCAGGAACCCGCCACTGCACTCCAGCCTGGCAATGGAGCAAGACTCTGTCTCAAAAAAATAAAAAATAAAAAAAATAAGCAAAAGACCAAAATTGACATTTATCATAAAAAGAACAAATGGATAACACATGTATGAAAAAAAAATGCTCAACATCACTAATCATCTGGGAAACGCACATCGAAACCACAATGAGGTATCACTTTATTTGCAGAGAAAAAGGGACACTCATACACGGTTGGTGGGAGTGTAAATTAGTTCAACTATTGTTGAAAACAGTGAGGTGATTCCTCAAAGGCCTAAAAACAAAACTACCATCCGACCCAGTAATCCTAGTATTTGGGACATACTCAAAGGAATATAAATTAGTCTACCAAAAAGATACAAACACACACATATTCATGACAGCACTATTCATAATAGCAAAGACACTTAATCAACCTGAACGCCCATCAGTGGTAAACTGGATAAAGAAAATGTGGTAAATACATACCATGGGATACTATGCAGCCATAAAAAAGATTAAGGTCATGTCATTTGCAAGGTGCTGTAGGCAATTATCCTTAGTAAAATAATGCAGAAAACCAAATATCACATGGTCTCACTTATCAGTGGAAGCTAAATGATGAGAACACATGGACACGTAGAGGAGAACAACAGACACAGGGCCTATTGGAGTCTGGAGTCTGGTAGCAGGGAAAGGATTAGGAAAAATAATGGATATATCCATTAGTTATTTTTTATCACCAGGCTTATACCTGGTGATGAAATAATCTGTACAGTAAACTCTCATGACACAAGTTTACCTATGTAACAAAGCTGTACATGTTAGTTAAAAGGATATGGTTAGTTAAACCTAAAATACAATAAAAATTAAAAAAAAAATTAAACTAACCATATCCTTGCCAAAAGAATAAAGAGATATCATCTCACTCTTGCTAGGATAGCTACTATCCAAAAGAAAAAAGATAAATATTGATAATAATGTAGAATAAAGGTACCTACTACGTACTTGCAAAAGTTAAAAATTACAAATTAAGAAAAAAAGGAAACGTTTACACATTCCAAGTGGGAATGGAAGTCAGTATAGTCATTACGGAAAACAGTATGAAGGTTCCCTGTAATATGAATAACAAAATTATTATATGATATAAAATCTCACTATGAATTCTATGTACAAAGGAAATGAAATCAGTATGTCAAAGAAATACCTGCACTACAATTTTTATTGCAGCACTATTCATAGCCAAGATATGGAATCAACCTAAATATCTACCAACGTATGAATGGATAAAGAAAATGTGGTATACATATACACAATGGAACACTATTCAGCCATAAAAAAGAATAAAATGTTGTCATTTGCAACAACATGTATGAACCTGGAAGACATTATATTAAGTGAAATAAGCCAGGCACAGAAAGACAAGTACTGCATGATTCCACTTATATGTGAAATCTAAAACAACTCATCCCATAGAAGTAGGGAATGAATAGTGGTTACCAGAGGGTGGGGTTGTTACGGGAAAGCAGGAGGTGTGGATATGTTGTTCAAGGGATATATAGTCACAGTTAATATATTCAAGTGATCTATTTTATAGCATGGTAACTACAGTTAATGAAAGTATATTCAGGAAATGCAAAGACAGAAGATGTTAAATGTTCTCATCATAAAAATGATAAATATATAAGGTAATGCCTATGCTGATTAGCTAGATTCAACCATTCTACCACACACACACACACATAAAAACATCATGTTGTACATGATAAATACATACAATTTTATCCGTCATTTTAAAGTGAAGTTTCAAAAGCAATGTTTAGAAATTGGTAGCATTTAAAGCAATAAAATATAAAAGTTGGGTCTATTGAGCGTGTGTGTGGACACTGCATGTTACTGGCAAGACAGAACATACTCAAATACATTTAGCCAGTAGACTACTTACACATTTATGTAAAAGGTTGCAGGAAAACTAATAAATGATAGTGAAGGAGCCAGGACCTAACAATAAAGACAACTGACTTAGCAACCCTGGAACTGGAAGAGCAAAGGAAGAGAACTGTTTCTGGAGCTCAGTGAGAGCTAGAGACATGGAAGAAGAGCTGTCCAACAGCAGCTGTAGCTCAAGAGGAACACAATTCCTGCAACTGCACAGTAAGAAACAGAAGAGGAAAAGGAAAATACCACAATCTCTGCTTTCACCCTCTTGCCAGTGTCTCCCATTGGCTGAAGTACTTTTGCAACCAAAGGCCAAGAGGAACCTGGGTGATGGAAAGTCTAGACTTCATCCTCTTTGTATAGAGCAAGAAAGAGAAAAGTGAAATGAATCTGCTAAACAGAATAACTATCATAATACTTAAATTAGAGTAAGTTTATTTAAAATTAAACAGAAGGGTACAAAATTCCATCATCGACTTTATCCTTATACACTAATGCCAGTCAATACAAACCCCAATATGGAACCTGCATATAATGTTACATACCACTAACACTCTTCATACAAAATTACAGGGAAACAGAGGAAGTAAACAAGAAATATAAAAGATAATGGCTACATAGCTGGCCAGAAGTATTGGGGTTGTTATCAGAGCTTTCTTCCAACATGCATTTCATGTTCTTTTTGAGACTGTTTACTATAATTTAGATTGCACTATTTATTGACTTTTAACATTTTAGAGACACACTTACCATGAGGAACACTGCAATCAGAAATCTATGAGAATGAACTTTCATTTACAAACACAAAAAGTAGACATTTTATTTTTATGAGAAACAACAGAGATGAGACATCCATTTAAGTGGAAGCAAAAACAAAGTTGCTAGTATTTGAAAACATCATTTACTTTTAGCTTTTAGACAGACATTTCCTTCAACAAATATTTATTGAGTTTCATATCCATATAGGAAACTCACATTTTTTTAAGAATGGACAAAATAAAATACCTATCTTGAGTTTCAAGCAGCTAAGAGACTATCAGAGAAATAAACACAATAATAATTAGAATATGATAAGAAAACCATTATAATTAGATTTATAGACACTTCTAAGGGTATAAGGAGAGAATACTAGTTGATTTGTAGTCATTGAGAACAGTGTCCTCACAGAACACACAGCCTAAGAGTTAATACTTGAAAAATTAATTCATTCATTTATGAAATATGCAATTATTAATGGGATACTATGGATGGAGAGGCAAGGAAGACTGACATGGCCCCTTACTATCATAGATTTTACATGGGTGACGGGTGAGGGCCACAGAAAATACATAGAGCTCATTCAGCCATTAGTTGGTTATAATGTGATCACACTATGAAATGAGAGCAATTGAGTTGAGTCTGTAAAGTAAAGAAGGGCTTCAGTGCAGCACTGATATCTGAACAACTCTGAAGACTGAAGTAAGAAGTGGTGAAAAGGAAGGTATAAACCCTTTTTAGACAAAAGGAAAGACCTGTGAAGGGCCTTGTCGTATCACAAAGGAACTGGAAATCCAGTGCAGCTTGATTGCACAAAGTACAGGATGGTTGTACAATATCACAGCCTACCTCAATCTGTGGGACCTCAGAGATTTCTTGAACTCTGCCTAAAATCTGAAATTTAAACTCCCAGTAATCCTTCATGTTTTATTGTGGTTTCATTTTACAAACTTGGACTCAGAGACTGACTAATAAGAATGGATGTACACATAAGAGTTTTGTCTGTTTTTTTCTGTTAATAGAGACGAGGTCTCATTATGTTACCCAGGCTGGACTGCAACTCTTTAGCTCAAGCAATCCTCCCACTTTGGCCTCCCAAAGTGCTGGGATTATAGGCATGAGTCCCTGAACTCATCCAAGTGTTTTGTCTTTTATAGGTGTGATACAGAAACATCCGGTTGGGGATTTTGAGGTAGGGACCAGAATGGTTGGGTGGCAAGTAGGCAGGTAGTGTATGGGAACACTCACTGTGCAACCTGAATGGCTCAATATTTTAATAACTGGTATAGTCATATCAGTGTCTCTCAACCAAATAGAGCCCTGCTTTTTCTCTCTTGATTAGTGGTTCTGAAAGTGTGGTCTCTGGACCAACAGTATCAGCCCATCCCCTAGAAACTTGTTAGACACACAAATTCTCAGGTCCAGATCCACACTTACTGAATCAGAAACTCTGGGATTATGATCTAGGAATCTGTATTTTAACAGGACTTCTAGGTAACTGATGCATCGTCACACATGAAAATTACTGTTCTAGGTAACTTTATTCTGCATACACAACTCACCCAAACTCTGCAGAGACCAAGGTATTATTAACATTAATAGGAGGACAACTGCCAATCCCCAGGAAGTTACTAAGAATTATTTTGACATGAGACTATTACATTCTCTTCCTGACTTCACCTCCACTTACAGAGAGAAATGTGACTGCCAACTGCCTAAGAACGGGTTCTGAGGCTCCAAAAAGCAGGATTTCATGTGTCCGAAGCCTGAAATTAACCTCAGAATAAGTTTGAAAACAGAAGAATCAAAGGATGGTGGTGGTGTGATGATACTAACAAGCCTGAAAATATAGAGCATTCATCCCACTGTTGGAAAGGATTCTGAGATGTTTTAATTGAGAAAATATTTATTTTCTTTACTATAGGCCTTGCCTAGATATTAGCAAATAGTAGTCCATATGCCTGATTTGGTCTCATACTAAATGAAAATAAATTTAAATTTCTGACAATAATTAAATTTTGAGATATTATCTAGAAATATCAGATCTGACCACTCTTGATCACATTTAACAGGATTCAGCAACCCTAAACCTTCCTTTCCATAGGGGAAAATTGAATATCAATTATACTTCATATACAATTATACTTCACTTACAAAGCATAAGCTCTGTACTTTTCCACAGTCCTCATCACCCCTCTCCTCTTTTATCCACAACTCATCTCGCTTCCTTATGTTATCTTTCCAGCTTCTACAATAGGCATTTGGATTTGGTGACCCCTGGGTGTTGATCACAGCTTCTAAAGCTTAAATATGCATACAGCTCACCTAGTGATTCTGATTTAAATTCAAGGGATTGGGTGGAAGAATTTTCAGTTCTAACCAGCCTCCAAGTGAAACCAATGTTGCTGGGACATAGATCAGATTTTGAATAACAATAATCCAGGTGATATTATTTATTTGAAAACCATTGCCAGTCTAGTTAAGGTATGTGTTTAATCTACTAGTTACTACTGCTGAAACTCAGAAGATATAGATTAATGTGATGCTGGCCGGGAAATATCAAAGGACATCAGACTCAGGATGCTCAAGTAGGCCCTTCTGTAAAGTAAGGAAGGGCTTTATTGGAGTACTGATATTTAAAAAAACTCTAAAGATTGAAAAAAGTAGTAGTGAAGAAGATGCTTCCTTCTTTCACTGAGGCCTGTGAAGAGAGATCATCAGTAAAATGCGGGTGAATCACAAGTCAGAGTTTTCTGGGTGACTAGCAAGGAAGTGAATAGTGGTCTATGGCAAGGCTGAACCAGAGGAAGCAGCAAACAGGAAGGAGGCACTGATATCAGAAGGTGAGTTTAAGAGCCTTCACAACACAAAAGTCCTCCTTCCCAAAGGTGGCTGAAAAAAATGGGTGACTTCAGGGAGTGGGGAGGTTAACCTTTGAGTTAAAATATCATTAATATTAGTTTTAAAATACATTGGCTAACATTTATTCAACATTTTTTTGCATGATACCCTTGCCAGGGTAAATATTTATAATACTAATTTTATTTTTTGAGACAGGGTTTCATTCTGACACCCAGGCTTGCGTACACTGGTACAATCATAACTCACTGAAGCGTTGACCTCCCAGGCCCAAATGATCCTCCTGCCTTAGCCTCCTGAGTACCTGGAACTACAGGTACACCACCTTGCCTGGCTAATTTTTTAACTTTTTTGTAGAGATGTGGTCTCCCTATGTTGGCCGGTCTGGTCTTGAACTCCTGGACTCAGCTATCCTCCTACCTGGACCTCCCAAAGTTCTGGGATTACAGGTGTGAGCCACCACAACTAGACATTGTTATTTTATTTCTGAGGACACTGGTAGGTTAAGGAACTGGCAAAATGGCATGTGAAGCCAGTAGAGAAATCAAAAACCCTGCATGACCTAAGACTGTGCTCTTAACTTTGCACTATTTTACTTTTTATGGATAAAATATGGTATTAAATCCTATGAAATTGCTGATATTTGAATTTCTGGGTTGGTGAAAATGACTTCATATAGTTCAATTGAAAAAAAGACGAAAATGAGAAATGAGTTTCATATTTCCAGCTAACATTCTAAAGATATAAATCAATTTGGAAAAATTGTCAAATTCACAAAATAAAAGTCTACCATTCGCAGATAAGAAAACAGTTTGCATTTTTCCAGGTTTCATTTTCTGTCCTTCAAGTAGTCATTTAGAAAGGAAAGTAAAAGCAAAAAGTGAATGAAGTATACATATATGACTAGCAACAGAGAGCCGAGGTAGTAGAATTAGAATAAAATAGTATAGGGCAGGAGCTAGTCCTGACAATATGTATACACAAAAGCACAACAGGACATGATACTAGGAACTGCTATAGTAAACTTCCAATCATTCAGGTCATCTGAGAATAGAGAGAGGCTATTTAAACAGGTAAGTTGTAAGAACCTGGGACTTTGGTAACATGGAGTTACAGACTTAATGGTCTCTAGAGTCAACGCCATTTGTGGATTTATTGTTAGATAACAGACATCCTTATGATTTTACCCAGTGTTTCTCAAACTTTAATGTACATACGAACCACCTGGAGAGTGTGTCAAACTAAAGATTCTAAACCAGCAGGTCTGGGATGGGGCCTGAGATTCTGTATTTTTAACAAGTGCCCAAGAGATGTCAATGATTCCTATCCATGAATCGCGTTTTAAGGAACAATGGTATAAGTCACTTTGAGTTGGCCTTTTTGTCATTTGCAGTAAATGACATTCTAAGGAATAGTATTTTTCATATGATTTCACTAGAGAGCTGTCATCCCACCCCCTGACATGAAAACATATCTGTATGAACATAAAGGAATTCAATGGGAATGCCAGCTTTGCTTTATGGAAACTTTGTTAGAATGTAGGAAGACAAGTATTCTTTAACCGGTGTTGTCTAGCAGAACTTACTAAAATGATGTCAATATTCTGTGTGTGTACTATGCACATATGTGTGTGTGTATAATGGACACTTGTCTGGTGAGGATAATGATCACTTAAAATATGTATGGCTAATGTGGATAAGAAGCTGAATTTTAACTATATTTAATTATAATAATTTTAATTTAGCTACACATAGCTAGTGGTTGCAATACTGGACAACACAGCTATAAACCAACAGATAATTAGATTGCCAATATCCGTGAATCTTTATTTGAAAATCCTTATCCATACCAATTTATTTTGTCCTGCAATGTCTATGAGGAATGATATCCTAAGTTTAGGAATCTAGCAATAAACATTAATAGCATTTTTTGAAATTTTCCTTTTCCAGATACAAATGGTACATGTCTTCATTAATTTCAGCCTATATTTGGTGGTCTCAATACCATTTCTTGTGCTTTATGGAAATACATTATAAAATGTGTAAAAATATATTACAAAAACATAACTATATGCTAGGCACTAACTAATAAAGGCATAAATGGATAGACTTTTTAAAAGCTAGAGGATTAAAATTAAAACTTACAAATTACCAAGAGCTGTGAGCTCTCTAGGAAAACAGGCTCTCAGGCCCAATTCTTTATAATTCACAGTTATTGGAATACATGCAATCCTCAATTTAAAAATAATACAACTAATGAAAGGAGGTAATGTATTATAATGAATGTCTATATTAGAAAAGAACTACCAGTGATGTTCAATTAACATGCCATACATGTAAAATACAATTAAATGATTTAAGCAGGCAATAAAACCTCTATAATTTAAGGGAGAGATACCAGTAGGAATACGAGAAACTTACTCTTAATGCACGTTTTTACTTTTAAATGCATGCCGTTTAGAAACTAAAATTGCACTGATGAAAACGATTTATCTATTTATTCAAAATGATGGCTCAGGCGAAGCACGGTGGCTCACGCCTGTAATCCCAGCACTTTGGGAGGCCAAGGTGGCTGGATCACCTGAAGTCAGGAGTTCGAGACCTGCCTTGGCCAACATGGTGAAACCCCATCTCTACTAAAAATACAAAAATTTGCTAAGTGTGGTGGCAGGCACATTTTAATCCCTACTCCCCCACCCCCCTGAGGCAGGAGAATTGCCTGAACCTAGGGGGCAGAGGTTGCAGTGAGCTGAGACTGCGCCACTGCACTCCAGCCTGGGCAACAGAACAAAACTCTGTCACAAAAAACAAATAAATAAAAATAAAATGGTGGCTCAAAAATTATAGCAAAATTGTTCTAATAGATTATATAGTTTTGGTTTTAGCTTAACAATTGTTTATATGCAACTAGATGCATTTAACATGCTGTCATCCACTTAAATATGTAGTTTTTAAAAATCAACTTGTTTCAGTTTTTGTTTCATACTCTATCAAGAGAGCTATTGAGTATAAAATGTTTAAGTCCGGTTTTTATTCAAACTACCACAGAAAGGTGAATCAGTGGAATTTATATAAATAATGCCTTAATATAAAAAGGTGATGATTGATTAGAATCACTGAGAGAAATTTTCAAAATGATGTCCCAGCCCCACACCCAAAGAATTCAGTCAGAATTTCTGGGAATGGAGTCCAGGTGTTGATACTTCAAAATACTATCCAGCCAGGTAATTCTAATGAACATCCAGGGTTGAGAATGATTGTGCCTTTTTATTATTCTTTTTCAGGACACAGTCATAATTTTTAATTTAGCCCTTGAGTCCTCACAAGTGGCATATATTTGGAAAGCTGTGTCCAGGCATCATGACATGTCAGAGTTAACTTGAGCCAGATGCATTAACATGGAGACAAAGGATCATGATGCATAAACATGTCTTTACTTATTTATAAGTGGCTTACACAAGTATTAAAAGATCTATTATGTACCCCCAAAATTAAAAATAAAAAAAGATTTGCTAAATAGTAATTCTGATCTTGTAGCATTTGGGACTTTTATACATAAATTTATTTTTAAATACCAAACAATTGTCATGTGTCAGAAAAAAGGAGATATTATTGTAATTAATCCTATTGATGCAGCAACTGATATTAGTGCAATTAACAGGTGGGGAAATAAAGGCTTACTTGGGTCAAAAGGTAAGCAAGGGAAGGCGAGAAA
Source organism: Cacajao melanocephalus (assembly GCA_963573385.1). Lineage (NCBI taxonomy): Eukaryota > Metazoa > Chordata > Mammalia > Primates > Pitheciidae > Cacajao > Cacajao melanocephalus. The sequence goes on from CAUYLG010001438.1 coordinate 21,309, forward strand.
GTGGGAACTCAGGTAGTCTGGCTCCAAGGCCTGCTTCACAATCATGCTCTATTGCCTGCACTAATATTAACTTTGTAGAGATTAACTTTATATGTATTATAAAGTCACTTATGGCACTGATTATAAATATTAAAAAACAGAAGAAAGAAGGTCATCTGGTGGAATTTTATACAGAGATTGTCATTAATAATTTTAATTTCACCAAAACGAAAATTACCTTTGTTACTGTCGAGACAGTTGTTCTTAGCATGATGTTTACTTTAATGATAGAAACCATAATACCCTATTTTTATTTTTTTTTTATTTTTGTGGGTACACAGTATGTGTATATATTTATGGGATACATGAGATATATTCATACAAGCATACAAGGCATAATATGACATTAGGGTTAATGGCATATCCATCACCTCAGGCATTTATCATTTCTTTTTGTGACAAACATTCCAATTGTACTTTTGGTTATTTTAAAATGTACAGCAAATTCTGCTTGGCAGTAGTCATCCTGTTATACCGTCAAATACTAGATCACATTCATTCCAACTAACTATATTTTTATACCCATGTATGATCCCCACTCCTCCCAACCCACTAGCATTCCCATCCTCTGGTAACCATCATTCTAGCCTCTATCTCCGTGAGTTCTGTTGTTTTAAATTGTTTTAGCTCCCACAGGTAAGTGAGAATATGCAGTTTGTTTTCCAGTGCCTGACTTATTTTAATTAACATAATGTCCTCCAGTTCCATCCACATTGTTGTAAATGACTGGATCTCATTCTTTCATAGTCAAGCTTAAGACTTGTCATTTTTGTTTGTCTTTTCAGAAAGCTATCTTTTTGTTTTGTTGATCTTTTGATTCATTTTGTGGTACTTTAATGTATTTCAGTTCTGTTCCTTATTGTAATATTTATTTTCTCATACTAATTTTGGGTTTAGTTTTCTCTTTTCTAGTTCTTTAAGACGTATCATTCAGCTATTTATTTGAAAGTTCTGCTTTTTTGATGTAGGTATTAACAGTTATAAACTTTCCTCATAGTACTGCTTTCATTGCTTTCCACAGGTTTTGGTTACGTTGTGATTCCATTTTCATTTGTTTCAAGAAATTCTGTAATTTCTTCTTTGACCGATGGGTCTTTCAAAAGCATATTGTTTAATTTATGTGTTCGTATGGTTTTCAAAATTTTTCTACTAATCTCTTGATATATTCAATTGTGATCCGAAAAGCTAACTTATGTTATTTTGATTTTTTAAAAATTTTCTAAGACTTGTTTCGTGGGCTAACATATGGCTTGTCCTTGAAAATTATCCACGTACTGAGAAGAAGAATGTGTACTCTGCAGCTGTTAGACAAAATGTTCTGTAAATATCTATTAGTTCAATTTGGTCTACAGTACATAATACATCTGATGTTTCCTTGTTGATTTTATGTCTGGGTGATCTGGTCAATGCTGAAAATGGGGTGTTGAAATCTCCAGCTATTATTGTTTTGGGGTCTATCTCTCTAATGCTAATATTTGCTTTATATGTCTGGGTGCTCCAATGTTGCATACATATTTTTTATGACTATTATGTCCTCTTGCTGAATTCACCCCTTATCATTCTATAATGACCTTTGTCTCTTCTTACAGTTTTTGTCTTGAAACTTATTTTGTCTTACAAAAGAATAGCTAATCCTGTTCTCTTTTGGTTTCCATTGGCATGGAATATTTTTTCATCCCTTTATTTTCTGTCTATATTTATCTTCATAGGTGAAGTATGTCTCCTGTAAGTCACAGATCATTGGCGTCTTGTTTGTTATCCATTCTGTCACTCAATGTATTTAGATTAGGTAGTTCAGTCAATTTACATTCCATGTTATTATTGGTAAGTAAGGACCTAATACTTGCCATTTTGCTATTTGTTTTCTGCGTATTTTGTGGCCTTCTCCTCATTCTCTTTCCTTCCTGTCTTACTATTAGTGAAAGTAATTTTCTCCGGTCATAGTGTTATAGGTTCTTGCTTATTAACTTTTGCGTACCTGAGTACATTATTTGATTTGTGGTTACCGTGAGGTTCATAAAGAATAACTTATAATTCATTCTTTGAAACTCGTGACAACTTAACACTGGTTGCAGAAACAAGCAAACGAGCAAGGAGAAAACAAAAAAAAAAAGTGCTACACTTTAACTTCATCCCCCCAACTTTTTGTTTCTATTTATATCTTATTATAATGTCTATGTCTTGAAAAGTTGTAGTAGTTATTATTTTTGATAGGTTCGTCTTTTAGTCTTTTTACTCAAGATATGGGTAGTTGAGGCATCACAATTACATTGTTACAATATTCTGTTTGTAACAGAATAGTAACAAAACTTACTACTACCAGGGAGGTAGTAATAAACAGTAACAGTAACAAAACTTACTATTACCAGTGAGTTTTGTTACTTCAGATATTTACTTATTGCTCCTTAACATCCCTTTCTTTAAGATTGAAGAACTCCCTTTACTATTTGTTATAGAAACGGTTTGGCATTGATGAAATCTGTCAGCTTTTCTTTTTCTGGGAAAGTCTCTATTTCTCTTTCAGTTCTGAAGAACATTTGCATGAATATACTATTCTGGAATAAAAGGTTTTTCCTTTAGCACTTTAAATATGTCATGCCACTCTCCTGGCCTGGAAGTTTTCCACTGAAAATTGTGCTGCTGGACATTTTGGAGCTCTTTCTATGTGATTTGTTTCTTTGCGATTACTGCTTTTAAGATATTTTCTTTATCCTTGACCTTTGGAAGATTGATTTTTGAGTGCCTTGAGGTAGTCTTACTTCAATTAAATATCCTTGGTGTTCTATAATCTTCTTGTACTTGAATATTATTATCTCTCTCTAGGTTAGGGAAGTTCTGTTATCACCCTATTCAATAAATGTTTTAAAACTTTTCTTTTGTCTCCTCTGACTGTATTTTTAAATAGTTTGTCTTCAAGCTCACTAATTCTTTCTTCTGCTTGATCAATTCTGTTACACGTCTCTGATGCATTCTTCAGTATGTCAATTAAATCTTTCAGCTCCAGAATTTTTGTCAATTATTTTTATTTCAATCTCTTTGATATAGTTATGTGTAGGATTCTGAATTCCTTCCCCTCTCTGTATTATCTTGGATTTTACTGAGCATCCTCAAATCAGCCATTTTGAATTCTCTGTCTGAAAGGTCACATATCTGTCTCTCCAGGATTGGTCAGTGGTGCTTTATTTAGTTAAGTTGGTGAGGTCATGTTTTCTTGGACGGTCTTGACGTTTTTGGATGTTCATCAACATCTGGGCATTGAAGACTCTGGCATTTATTGTAGTCTTTGCAGCATGGGCTTATTTGTACCTATACTTCTCAAGAGGGCTTTCTAGGTATTCGAAGGTTCTTGGGTGTCATGATTTATTTCTTTTGTCACTGCAGCCATATCTGCATTAGGGTGCACCCCAAGCCCAGTAATGCTGTGACTCTTGCAGACCCTTAAAGGTACTGCCTTGGTGATCTTTGGGAAGATTCAGGAAAATCCTTGTATTACCTGGTGGATAATTAGATAATCTTGTTCTCTTTCCTTACTTTCCTCTAAACAAACAGAGTCAGTCAGTCAGTCTCTCTCTCTCTCTCTCTCTCTCTCTCTCTCTCTGTGTGTGTGTGTGTGTGTGTGCGCGCTGAGCTGCGTGGAGCTGAAGAAGGGGTGACACAAGCACCACTGTAGCTACCACAACTAGGACTGTGTTGGGTCACTCCTGAAGCCAGCACAACACTGGGTCTTGATCAAGGCCCACATTGACCACTGCCTGGCTATCACCTATGTTCACTCAAGACCCAAGGACTCTACAATTGGTAGGTGGCACATCCAATGAAGCTTGTGTTTTTTCCTTCAGGGCAGCAATTTTTCCCTGGTCCAAGGTGGGTTTGCAAGATGCTATATGTGAGCCAGGGCCTGGGGTTATGTATTAGGCCATTCTCACAATGCTATAAAGAAATATCTGATACTGGGTAATTTATGAAGAAAAGAGGTTTAAATGGCTCACAGTTCTGCAGGTTGTCCCTAAGACATGATGCTGGCATCTGCTCTGCTTCTGGGGAGGCCTCAGGAAATGTACAATCATGGCCAAATGTGAAGGAAGAGCAGTCATGTCACATGGCCAAGAAAGAGGCAAGAGGGAGGGTGCCATACACTTTTAACTAACGAGATCTCATAAGAATTCACCCCCCACTATCATGCAAACAGTACCAAGAGGATAGTGCTAAACCATTCATGAAAAATTCACCCCCATGATCCAATCAGCTCCCATGCAGGCCCCACCTCCAACATTGAAGATTTTAATTCAATACAAGATTTGGGCAAGAACGTACATCCAAACCATACTATACCACCTTGGCCCTTCCCAAATCTCATGTCTTTCTCACATTTAAACATATAAATCACGTCTTTCAAACAGTCCCCCAAGGTCTTTACTTATTCCAGAATTAAAAGTCCAAAGTCTCATCCGAGACAAGGTAAGTTTATTCTGCCTATGAGTTTGTAAAATCGAAAACAAATGAGTTACTTCCAAGATACAATGGGATTATAGGCATTAGGTAAACATTCCCACTCCCAAAGGGTGAAATTGGTCAAAAGAAAGGTCCCATGCAGGTTTGAAATGCAGCAGGGCAGTCATTAAAGCTACAAAATAATCTCCTTTGACTCCATGTCCTACATCCAGGGTAAACTGGTGGGAGTGGTGGGCTCCCAAGGCCTTGGGCAGCTCCACCTCTGTGGTTTGTAGGGTTCAGCTTCCAAAGCTGCACTTATGGGCTGGTGCTGAGTGTGTTGCTTTTCCAGGTACAAGGTTCAATCTGCCAGTGGATCTACCATTCTGGGGTCTGAAGGACAGTGGTTCTCTTCTTACAGCTCTGTTAGGTAGTGCCCCAGCAGGGACTACATGTGGGGGATCAAAGCCCACATTTTCCCTCTGCATTGCCCTAGCGGAGGGTCTCTGTGAAGGTTCTTCACCAGTAGCAGGCTTCTTCCTAGAAACCTAGGCTTTACCATACTTCCTCTGAAATCTAGATGGAGGCTCCCAAGCCTCGACTCTTACACACTGTGCACCTGCAGGCTTATCACCATGTGGAAGCTGCCGAGGCTTATGGCTTGTACCCTCTGGAGCTGCAGCCCAAGCTGTACCTGGGCCCCTCTGAGCCACAGCTGGAGCTAGAGTGGCCAGGATGCCACAGTGGCCAGGATGCAGGTAGCAATGCCTGAGGTTCAACAGTGCAGCAGGGGCCTTGGGCCTCGCCCAGGAAACCATTCTGTTCTCTTTGGCCTCAGGACCTATAATTGGAGGGGCTGCCTTTTAGATCTCTGAAATGCCTTCCAGGCCTTTTTCCCACTGTCTTGGCTATCAGCACTTGCCTTCTTTTTAGTTATGCAAATTTCTCTAGCAAGTGGTTGCTCAGCAGCCTTCCAGAGTTCTGAAAATGAGCTTTTATTTTCTATCACATATCCATGCTGCAAATTTTCAAAACCTTTATGGTGTGCTTTCCTTTTAAATATATGTTCCATCTTATCCTGCTTCTTATCCTGCATCAGAGCGTAGGTTGTTAGAAGTGGCCACACAATCTCTTAAACACTTTGCTGCTTAGAAATTTATTCCATCAGACACACCAGGTCATCTCTCAAGTTCAAACTTTCACAGATCTCTAGGGCATGGACACAACTCAGCCAACTTCTTTGCTAAGGGTTAACAAATGTGTCATTCACTCCGGTTGCCAATAAGTTCATTCTTTCCATCTGAGACCTAGTCAGCTTGGACTTTACTGTCCACAACAGTATCTCCATTTTGGTACCAACCATTTAACCAGTCTCTAAGACATTCCAAACTTTCCCTCATCTGTCTTCTTCTGAGCCCTCCAAACTCATTCAACTTCTGTCTGTTACACAATTTCAAAGCAGCTTCCACATTTTCAGGTATCTTGATAGCAGTGCCCCACTTCTGGATGACAATTTTCTGTATTAGGCCATTCTCTCATTGCTATAAAGAAATACCTGAGACTTAGTAATTGATCAAGAAAAGAGGTTTGATTGGCTCACAGGTGTGCAGGCTGTACAGGAAGTATGATGCTGCCATCTGCTCGGCTTCTTGGGAGACCTCAGGAAACTTACAATTATGGCAGAAGGTGGAGGAGGAGGTACATCACATGGCCAGAGCAGGAGCAAGAGTGAGAGGGAGGGTGCCACGCTTTTAAACAATCAGATCTTATAAGAATTTACTCACTATTGCAAGGACAGTACCATTTATGAAAAATCTGCCCCCCGATACAATCAGCTCCCACTAGGCCCTACCTCAAACATTGCAGATTATAATTCAACATGAGATTTGAGTAGGCACACACATCCAAACTATATAAAGTCAAGAACCTAAGAAATCTACCTGGTGCTCTATTCTACTGGCACCCCACCGAAAAGATAAAGTATTTCCCACTCTTCTCGCTCCTTTCCACAAACAGGTGTCTCTCCTCATGGCCCACTACTATTGAACCACCGTGAGTACTGTCTGATTACTCCCAATGTTCACTCAAGGGCCAAGGCCACTTTACTCAACTTATGGTGAATGCTGTCAGTCTTGAGTCTCTCCCTTCAGGGGAGTAAGGAAATGGAATCCAGCAGCCAAAGCCTGGAATCAGGGACCCTAGGAGCCCACTTGATGCTCTGCCCCACTGTGGTCAAACTGGAACCTAAGCTGCAAGCCAAAGTCCCCTTTCCTCTTACCTCTCCTTTCCTTAAGCAGAAGGATTCTTTCCCTGTAGCCACCACAGCTGGGAATGTACTGGGCCACACCAGAAATCATCACAGCTCTGAGTCTCACCAAATACCCACAGCAAATACTGGCTGGTTACAGCTGCTGATTATTCAGGGCCCTAGGTCTCTTTGGTCAGCATGTCATGAATTTTGCCAGAACTGAGTCCTTCTCTTCTGGCCCAGGGTGTGTTTAGAAATGTCATCTGTGAGCTAGGGTCTAGAATGGAGACCTCAAGACTGTTCTTCCCAGTGCCCTATTCTACTGTGTCTGAGCTGGTTTCCAAGTAGCAAGACAGAGTTTTTTTTTACTGTCTCCTCTCTTCTCTGTAAGTGTAAGGATGGAGACTCTCCTGTAGCTGTGAGCTGTGCTGCCTGGGGTTGGGGGAAGGGTAGCACAGGCAATCTGTTAGCTGCCCCAGCCACTGTCTCACTAGGTTGTATGTGCCCCAAGTCCACTGACTCTGAGCCCAGCATAGCACCGGGACTTCAAAGGAATCGCAGTCCTTGTGGCCTAGACTGCCTTTCAACTTTATTTAGAACCAGAGAGCACGTTAACCCATGATGACAAGGCTTGCTGCAACTCAGGTTCCAACCAGTGGGATGGATGATTCTTCTCTGTCTAGGGTTCATCTAAACGCTCCCTCTGTGGGAGTTGGCTGAGTTCTGTTCTTCGTTAGTTTACACGGTGACAGGGCAGCACTGATTTTCAATGCAAATTCCTATAATCACTGCAATCTCCCTTCCCCAAGCACATAGACTCTTTCTTTATGCCTTTATGCCATATGGCTGCCGCCATGGATAGCGGAGAGTTGGTAAAGGCAATAGAATACTGTTTTCACTACCCACTTCTGTGCCTCTTTCAGCGATACAAACCAAAAATCAGGTACTATGATCATGCACCTAATTTTTCACTCTTATGAAGGTGCTTTTCTTGTGTGGACAGTTGTTCAATTTGGCGTTCCTGCAACGGGGATGATCACTGGAAGTTTCTATCTGGCAATTTTTCTCTACCTCCTCCACAATAACCTTTGAGACTCATTTTCCTTCAAATAGATGGCAACCATATAAAATAAATGACTAGATATTTTAAATATGTATGGTATATCACTAAATATAGGAATCAGAAAACATGATATATTATCATCCAAGAAATGGCAAACTTGCTTTAATATAGAAAAGCCAAATTCATTTAAAAGAAAAGATTTAGTAGTGCATGTACAAACATATGTATGTAGTTTTGTTGTTGCTGTTGCATGGCAATAGTGAATGGTCCATAGGAAGCATATTAGGATTTTTCAGCTCTCAAGATTTATAATGTTTATCAAAGTTCAATGAGCGCCCTGTGAAATATCAGCTTTAACACCGAAATACAAATAGAACCAATCACCCACTCATATGTGTAAGACCTTAGCTGTCAATGTTTTCACTATCTCATCACCTTTACAGCAAGTACATCTAACACTATTGTCCTCTAGTTCCCATGCTGAATCTCTGATTGTGTGCCCTCAGCTTCTGTGAAGATGTTGAAACCCTACTGGCCTAGTTTACCTACTTGCCTCAGTACCTAAATTTGCTTTCCTCCAAATTCTGGTATCCCTTACTAGACTCAGCTGCAAAGCCTGACACTAAATAGTGGCATTATGTGTATCAATCTCAGGCACTAATATAGTAGTTTCCATTGGAGAATGAAGTGAGGCAAGGGTCTGACAGAATTATATTGTTTTTTTTTTCTTTCCCCTAAAACTAATGTGTTCATTCTCCTATTTACAGCACCTTCTTTCCCACCACCCAGTAGGCTGACATCTTGGGCTAACAAAGAAGCCAAGGAGAGCATGACATGTATATTTTTCAAAAATTCCCACTATTGCAATAGTTATTATTATATTATACCCTGCAACCTGGTTTGAAGGCCAAACTTAAAATCACAACCTCACAGTAAATATTTTCGAAAGAACCTAATATAAAGTTGCCTGTGCAAAAAGCTAGAAATAAAGTTAAATGTTCATGTTCTTGACAAAATTAAAAATGCACTAACATTTATTTCCCTACTTAATGGAAGGTGAGAAATAATATTGTTTTTAAAGTGAATTATGCGAGAGAATCAAAAATGTGTCATTGTTTTTAAATCCTGATCTATTTTTGTCCTCCACCCCTACAGTTCAACACTTTAATTATTAATATTTTCAACTATCCAATGAAAGATTAAAGTTAAAATGCAAAAAAAATTATTTTCATTTTGAAAAGAATGAATTCAGATTAGTAACGATCACACAAAGAAGCTGCGTGCCTGGATGCAAAGGTTTCTTGTTGCAAATACATTACGGCAACCCTCAAATCAATCTTCCTGATTAAATGCTTTTAAAAAAAATGAAGAAACTTGCAGATGTCATCAGAAGCCTAGGACAAATATTAATATATAATGCTTGGAAGACTGTTTAAATTATCTCTAGTAAGAATAGGTAATGTTGACACTCTGAGATTATATTCATTTATATGACAATAGAAGCCCATTCTCAATCTCAATAATTGTGCCACTACATAGCATCTGACACAGTGCCTGACACATATTAGACACTTAATAAATATTTCTTAAATATATAAGCAGTATAATTTAATTATGAATACGAAGACATAGTACAAAAATGCAAACACATTCTCAATCAGAAATATCAAAACTAAACTTAAAATGTCAACCTCTATTAAATCTGCTCTCTGAAATAGTCTGTTAATTTAATATGAAAATTTTTAGTAATAAATCAGACTGTAATCATTTCCACTTCTGTCACATTTGATACACTCTCTAACAAGCTCAGTCCTGCCTAAGGATCTTTCCAATTGCTTGTTCCCTTTGCCTCAGCTATTTGCATGACTTGTTCCCTCCCTTCATTTGGACCTCTTAAATATTACCTCATCAGAATGGCCTTCCCTGATATACAGTAACACATAACATTTCACTCTCTAAATCTATCATCTGCCTTCTTTTCCTTTTTACCGTTTAACACCATCTGACACAATACACATATTTTGATTGTTTGTCTCCTCCCACTAGAATGAAAGCTCAGTAAGAGAGGAAGTGAGTCTGTTTTGTTCATTGACATATTCTCAGCATCAAAAATAGTGCTGGGATCATAGTATGTAATAATTGTTAGGTAGATGAATGAAGAAATAAACTTAATTTTCAAATTAGTATTTGTATGAATCCAGAGTCACGCTGCTAATAAAAACATCCCTGAGACTGGGTAATTTATAAAGGGAAGGGATTTAATAGACTCACAGCTCAGCATGGCTTGGGAGGCCTCAGGCAAATTACAATCATGTAGGAAAGGGAAGCAATCATGTCCTTCTTCACATAACAGCAGGAAGGAGGGCCGAGCAAAAGGGGAAAAACCTCTTATAAAACTATCAGATCTCATGAGAACTCACTAACATCAGAAGAGCATGAAGGTAACCACCCCCATGATTAAATTACCTCCCACAGGATCCATCTCATAACACATGGGGATTATGGGAACTATAATTCAAGATGAGATTTGGGTGGGGACACAGCCAAATCTTATCATTCCACCATGGCCCCACCCAAATCTCATGGTCTCACATTTCATTACATAATCATGCCCTTCCAACAGTCTCTCAAAGTCTTAACTCACTCCAGCATTAACTCAAACGTCTAAGTCCAAAGTCTCATATGAGACAAGGCAAGTCCCTTCCACCTATGAGCCTGTAAAATCAAAAGCAAGTTAGTTACTTCCTAGATACAATGCGAGTACAAGCATCTGGTAAATACACCCAATCCAAATGAGAGAAACTGGCCAAAACGAAGGGGCTACAGGCCCCACACAAGTCTAAAATCCAGCAGGGCAGTCATTCAAGTTCCAAAATGATCTTTGACTCCATATTACAATGGCACAAGAGGTGGGCTCCCACTCCCATGGTCTTGGGCAGCTCTGCCTCTATGGCTTTGCAGGGTACAGTCCCCATCCCTGCTGCTTTCATATGCTGGCATTCAGTGTCTGCTGCTTTTCCGGGCACACGGTACAAGCTTTTGGCGGATCTACCATTGTGGTGTCTGGAGGACCGTGACCCTCTTCTCACAGCTCCACTAAGCAGTGCACCAGTGGAGAATCTGTGTGGGATATAGGTGATAGAATACTGCCTTTACCACCCTCTTCTGTGCCTCTTTCAGTGAAATGAACCCCAAAACAGGTACTACAATCATGCATCTGATTTTTCAAGCTTATGAAGGTGCTTTTTTTGTGTGGACAGTTGTTCAATTTGATGTTCCTGCAATGGAGATGATCACTGGATCATTTTCCTTCCACACTGCTCTAGCAGAGGTTCTCCATGAGGACTCCATCCCTGCAGCAAAGTTTTGCCTTGGCATCCAGGCATTTCCATACAACCTCTGAATTCTAGGCAGAGGTTCCCAAATCTCAATTCATGACTTCTGTGCACCCACAGGCCCAACAGCACATGAAAGCCACCAAAGCTTGGGGCTTGCACCCTCTGAATCACTGGCCTGAATTTTACATTGGCCCCTTTTAGCCAGGCCTGGAGCTTAAGCAGCTAGGATGCAGGGCACCATGTCCTGAGGCTGCACAGACTAGGGAGTCCCTGGGCCCATTCCACAAAATCATTTTTTTCCTTCTAGAATTCCAGGCCTGTGGTAGAAGGGGCTGCTGTAAAGGTCTCTGACATGCCCTAGAGACTTTCACCATTGTCTTGGTGATTAACATTCAGCTTCTTATTACTTATGCAAATTTCTGCAGCAGGCTTGAATTATCTCACCAGAAAATGGATTTTTCTTTTCTATCACATTGTTAGGCTGCAAATTTTCCAACCTTTTATGCTCTGCTTCCTCTTGAATTCTTTGCCACTTAGAAATTTCTTCTGCCAGATACCATGAATAATCTCTCTCAAGTTCAAAGTTCCTCAGATCTCTAGGGCTAGGGCCAAATGCTGCCAGTCTCTTTGCTAAAGATTATCAAGAATCACCCTTTATTCCAGTTCCCAACAATTTCCTCATCTCCATTTGAGACCACCTCAGCCTGGATTTCATTGTTCATATCATTATCAGCATTTTGGTCAAAGCAATTCAACAAGTCTCTAGGAAGTTTCAAACTTTCCTACATCTTCCTGTCTTCTTCTGAGCCATCCAAACTGTTCCAACCTCTGCCTGTTACCCAGTTCCAGTCACTTCCACATTTTCAGGTATCTTTATAGCAGCACCCCATTCTCTGTGGTACAAATTTACTGTATTAGTCTGTTCTCACACTGCTAATAAAAATATAACCAAGACTCAGTATTTTATAAAGAAAAGAGGTTTAACTGACTCATAGTTCAGCATGGCTGAGGAGGCCTCAAGAAACTTTCAGTCATGATGGAAGGGGAAGTAAACATGTCCTTCTTCACATGGCAGCAGGAAGAAGGGCCGAGCAAAAGGGGAACAGCCCCTTATGAAACCAACAGATCTCATGAGAACTCACTATCATGAGAACAGCATGAGGGTAATCGCCCCATGATTCAATTACGTCCTACCAGGTCCTTCCCACGACACATGAAGATTACGGGAACTACAATTCAAGATGAGCCCAACCATCTCAGCGTTATTTATCTTGGTGAGAAAGCACTGTTTTTGAAGATGCTGCTCTCTCATTTCTGTGAATTCCAGAAATATAGCATTCCTGTATGTAATTTAAACTATGAGTCATATGCATTATATTATTAGTACAAGGGATGCCCACATTTAGCTGCATTATCTCACGTTATTTTTTTTTTTATTTACAGAAAAAGTATCATGACCGTATCCATTTCCAACCTAACCAAATGTCAGGTTATCATATATAAATAACTCCTGCCTCTTATTAGTCCAATAACTAATTGTCAATACTCGTCAACACTCATGTTTTGTCTGTTATATATTATTGCACCAGAATCTTGCTATTTCTTAATCATCCATGGAAGATGATATCAACATATGAAGACTGAATGAAATATCATCAGCGCCATTTTTAGAGCTGCTGAGAAAGTAATTAAAATATTTGGCCCACTTTACTTGATAGAAACAAAGGAACAGAAGATATCTAATTACAGGTTTACAAAGAAATTTAGATTTCTACTCTGTCACAGTTACAGTTAGATCAGTGCTTCTCAAACTTAAACTGATCAGGGATCACCTGGAATATTGCTAAATTGCACAACTCTGATTCTGTATATCAGAGTGAGAGCTGAGATTCTGCATTTTTAACAAGTTCTCAGGTGATGCTAATGCCTCTGGTCCTGCACCACCTTGATCTGCAAGTTATTATTGCTTTAACATTATTGGAAGAAGTAAAAAAAAAAAAATCAATGAATTTACTAAACTGTGAAATAAAATCACAATTAGGAGTTTGAGATTGTGCACCTTCAAAGTATTTACTAAAATGAATTCAATTCAAAGATTGGAACTATCTAGAAAATTTAATTGTTCATCCATACATTCATATATTCACATGTGCAATATGCTATTCACTGCACTTGGGAGAAAATAACCCACTCACTTGTTCAGCACCTCCTTTTCTCTATCCACTCTCACACACGCTATCTTATTTCAAGATTCAAATAGACATTTGGGGAAACAAAAGAGATGAGCCATATTTGTTAGGTGTATTTTTCTCTCCAGTCAAAGTACTAATGGTGATTCACAATTATTTTCCATGTTATGGCTTGTGTTTCTACCCAGATACTATTGATATCTCTCCTCCTGCTGATATAAACTGGAACACAACTTCACTTGGCCTTCATCTTTTTCCTTTACCATCACAAAGGTTTTAGTTTCTGCCTGCATGTCCTAACCACAATTATCAGAGAAGTTGATGGAACTTGCTGTGATTAACTTTGAGTCCTTGTAAAAATGTCAGTAAATATTTTTTGCTCTCTGCCTGTCGCATTTTTCAATCAATCAGTTTACTCATAGAGAAGAAAATATTCTGTTGTCCCTATGCCAGTTGTCTTCCTGTACTTCCACAGTTGGAAGCTGTACGTTTTTCTTCCCTCTCCCTTACCTCCTACCATCCCAAGTATATTCCACAGCATTTAAAGAAATCATTTGGCTTCCTCTTCTTAAGGGCTTCTAACCAAATCATGTCAACATTTGCTCTTGTGTTAATTATTTTACTTTAATTATGAAAGCAGTGGCACTTAGTTTTGATTTAAATCTTATAAACATTGCTAAAGTTTTGTAATTCACCGATATCAGCATAGTCGTGCCAAACTCTTTTGTGGCTGGAGATGTGTTAACCAACTTCTTTATTGTATTAGCTTTCACCTCATCAAAAATGTGTGTCCATTAAAACACCAGAATTGGAGAGAAAATACATTAGCAAGGAAAGAATCAAATGAGAATGGGGTTATAAAGCAGAAAGAAAAGAGGAAGAAGTATCTGTGTGGTTATGCTTTTTTCTGATATTCCTTTGTAAGCATATTTTAAAATGTTACCATTGTGAAAAAATCACTGCAAATGTATTTCTAATCATCCTGCTCATGTCCCTTATCCGCATACAAAAGACCCACAACTATACCCTTTGGGAAACAAATGAGCATGGCAATTAGAAAAGGCTGGAGAAAAAAAGTTAAAAAACATACGTGAGGGCCGGGTTTGGTAGCTCATCTCTGTAATCCCAGTACTTTGGGAGGCCAAGGTGGGAGGATCACCTGAGACAAGGACCTTGAGACCAGCCTGGGAAACATCACAAGACCCCATCTCCACAAAAATTTTTAAAAATTAGAAAAAATTATGTATATATAATTTTACATATAACATTATATATAAAAAGTAGTATGGTATAGTAAAAATAACTGACAGCCCATCATCTTATTTATCACAACAATCTTTCTTTATATTTTACAAGAATTGTGTATTCACAAACTAATTTTTTTATACCCTTTCTCACCTAGCGTCTTTTAGAGATATGTCAGCCTCATGGAACTATTGCTGTTTTATTAATCTATAAAGTAGAGATCATAAACAACATGCATATTGCCCCAGTTCACATAAGTAAGTGTTTAGGAAAGCAAGACCTTATCTCTTAGGCAAACTGGAGTGGATTTTATGTAAGGCAGAAATCTAGGCATGCTATTCTCTATTTTTAAAATTTCTTGCTTTGTATAATTGTTGATGGTTTATGGAACAAATAATATTTCCTAGATGCAACTTGTATAAAGGTAGTAACTGTAGGCACAAAGCAAGGATGTCTATTTCCAAAGGAAAAAACATTTGGACTGTCAAAAGGGGAATAAAAGAACTAAAACTAAACAGAGAAGTGGTTTTTAAATTAACTAATTGGCTGAGACAGATTATACTTTTATCACAACTACCAGCTGGTATAAGACATTAGCATCTCTTAACTGGCCAACTTCACTGGCCTAGTAACTGTTCCTTCTTCCTCCAGTGGCCTTACTGATGATACATTTTCTTGACCTAAGTAAAATCTGTTGACTTTCTCTTGCACTTGCTCTAGAATTCAAAGCCCTGACCGACACTACCATATGTAATCAGTCTGCTACCTATATTTCAACCCCATCTCAGACCTCAGCCATCTAACTTACCACCCTGCAACTCTCCAGTCTCCATAGCCTCTTGGTTCATCCAGCAAGACAAACTGTCCCCATTTTAGGGCCTTTGCATTAGCTCACCCTACTCCCTGAACTATGCTTCCCTGTGATCTGCAAATAGCGGTACCTTCTTGTCATTCAAATCTCAAACTAAACATTTTCCTGGATCAACCTTGAAAGTCTTACCCGGATCACAAGTCTAAAGTAGCCCCCTCAACCATTCTCTATCACATTACCTTTTAATCTCTTCAGAAAGTATATTCGAATCTGGTATTTTTCTTGTGTTCTTTTTCTTTTGGCCGTTAGCCTCTTTAGAGTATAAGTTTCATGAGATATGGAGCCAGACCTTGTGTGGTCATTATTGAGTCTCCAGTGCCATTAATTGTTTCTGATAATGTAAAGTACTCCATTAATACTTGTTCATATTTATAAAGATATATATACGTATGTGTGTGTATATATATCTATATATCGCAATGAATATATCAAATATAATTTGATTGTTGCTATTAGGTTGGTGCAAAAGTAATCATGGTTTTTGCCATTACTTTCAATGGAAAAAAAACATGATTACTTTTGCAGCAATCTAATAGTAAATATGCTGGTAGATGGTATTTACAATTGCTAAGTGTCAGTGTTCATAGATTTTTGTCAAAAGCTTATCTGTATTAACAAGAAGTTTTTAACTTCTGTTATATAAACTTAGGAATTGTAGCACAGCTTTGGATATACTTAACATGCCTAGACAAATGTTAATTAGCATTTCTCTAATCTCTAAACCAAGGCTTAGACCAGAAATAACGGATTCCAACTGGATCTACCCAAACCCTGTCTTAGGTAGACAGAGAAAAGTAGTATGGACTAACCCATTTTTGTTTTCTAATAATCTTCTACTCCAAAGTAATCATATATTAAGAAAAAACAGGTAATGCTCCAAGTTGAAGCTATTCATTGATATGACCATGACAATGGAAAGTGAGCAGGTTATCAATTATTTGAGGCACTAAATAAAATCTACATTCGTTTCTTTAACATACTGACAATATCCTCTTGTCATCATCAGCTTTTTGTTTCCTCCCATAAAATCTGTTAAAAAATCACATCCAGCAAAATTTGCATAATGGCTTAGCTCATTAGAATTTAATAGGTTTTATGCATGAACACATACAAAGTTAGTGAAAGTGGCAAGGAAGACTCACTGTTATTTATAAACTCTCATATTATTTCTGGATTTGTTTTGCTGAAATAATACTTTGTATATTCGTTTTTAAGAAATTTTTCCAGAAAAGACTATGTGATATAAGTGATTGCAGGTACGTGTCTCATTGTAAAACCTCTGTAAGACGTTTTCGTAAAAGCTACGCCAGCTAGAAGGCTGTCCTTGTCTTTTTGACAATTATTCTAAAAGCTGTAACACGTACCAAAGCTCCTGCATATTCCCTAAGGACAAACTAATTTTTTATGTCAATCTGAGCTAAGTAGCAATACTGCCATTTTAGCATTTCCATCCTCTAGTGGGATGGGGGTGAGGAAATTACATGCACACATGTCTATGTGTCTGTCATCCTTCACTCAATGGCAGGTATCCCTTGAAAGGGGGATTTTTTTGAGTGAACATCTTTTTAAATGTTAGAATCACAGACAAAAGACAATTTTTTTATGTTTCAGATAAGGAATGAAAAAGTCACAATTTTAATTCCAGGAGGAATTCATATTTTCTTGCTACTCGATTTCACACTGCAATTAATTAACTGATTAGTATGAATAATTAATGCCCTGTCCTTAGTCCTATTGAAAATGGGGAGTGCAGGAACAACAGAGCATTTAGACTCCAGGAGAGGACGGAAAAATAGAGTGCACAAAGGAGAAGACAGTGGTGCTATTATGGCAAGGGCAGTAAAAGAGGAGGTTGGATTTTCAAAACTTTCTAATTTTGTTCGAGGTTGCTTTGGTTAAGTTCCACAGATCACTGCAAATAGTTCTAACCTGAAGAATGTCGGCATATGACCACAAGTAGGCAGCTTATATCTTAATATTGATAATAGATGGAGTAAATTAGTGGACCTGGTAAACACTGGGAGGTGGGCATACTCAATAGTTATGATTATTGTACCTCTCACTTCTAGGGGTAGTTACAGTCATCGCCATGATCACAGCAGGGGAATAACATCAATATACATAAACTAGTATCTCCTGGCTTGGAATACATACATAGTTATGAAACTTCTATCTGATATGTGCCTTATTTATTCTTTCAAAAGACCCGAGTTTAAAAATATATTTTTCTCCTCCCTATTGTCACACTATAATTTAGTACGGGAATAGCAATTCTTCTAGCATATCTAATGAGTTTCTTTGGTCCTATGTTAAAGCTTTTAATCTTCATAAATAATAGCTAAGTAAACTTAAGGCATTTGGACAATTTCTTTAGCTTAATGTATTCAAATCCACAGTTGGCACTTCATTTCTTTTCATTTAAAAATAAATCTATCATGTCTTGATAGGCTCTACATGAATACACGCACCTAACAATATAAATCAAAGCAACCTATCCAGAATGATGAGATCTGCTTGTTACCTTTATAAGAAATATATCATTTTTCATAAATGTCTCCAAAACTCTTTTTTTATTAAGTCAATATATCTTCTTAAGATAATTCACAGGCATACTGTATTTGAATAAGAATTTCCTAAAATGTTTAAATAATTTTTTTCAAGAGGATTTCCATGTATAGATGAGTAACTCTTTAACATTTTCAAGGGCTTTTTCTTCAGAAGAGAAATTTCCTGTCAACTCTAGCTAATAGGTGATTTTATGTACATAATCTCCTGTGCATGCTTCTGTGCCTTTTATACTTACATTTTAATTTTTGGAGGAAAACCTAGAAAATATTAACTAGGACAGAATTTTGGCAACTCTTAAAACATAGTTCTATAGATAACAGTGCATCTATCTAACGTCTGCTCTTTGGTTATAAAAGTGAAAACTGAAAGGTTATTGACATGAAAATCCAACCATAGTTTCCCTTGAAAGAAAGCTGTGTGCCTTGGGAACAAACTGAGAATTGTAACTTAACCATCAAACCACATAAAAATAATAACAAGATTCCAAAACGTGTTAGTTTTCTTAATTAAAAACAAATAAGGACTTACTTGCTTTGTTTTTCCATGCTAGCTACCCTGAGGCATTCCCATCTTGAATTTAGGAGATTCATCTGCTCTTGTACTTCAGTTTCTTCATCTTCTGATAATTTCCCTGTTCCAATCAGCTGACTTCCCAGTCGTAGGATATTACCAATCCGGCCCTGATGGGCTGTCAAATCCATCATATACCCCTAACAAAGAAGAAAGATAATAATTGTAATGAGAACTTCAGGTAAATCAGTGTGGTTTTGAGTTTTATTTGTTTGTATTTTTAAACTTGTAGCCCACTTAGATTTCTATTCCCAGTAAAAGGATTTTAGTTTGTATTTCCAGAATCCCAATACCACTTTTTTGGCTAAAAAATAGTATTTAATATATAATCTTTACCGTATTTCAGTTATAATGCCTTTGCCATATATATGTATATATATATATATATATATATATATATATATATATATATATATTTATATTTTAATTTCTGGGGGACATGTGCAGAACGTGCAGATTTGCTACATAGGTATACATGTGCCATGGTAGTTTGCTGTACCCATCAACCCATCATCCACATTAGATATTTCTCCTAACGCTAACCCTCCCCTAGTCCCCTACCCCCGACAGACCCCGGTGTGTGATGTTGCCCTCCCTGTGTCCATGTGTTCTCATTGTTCAACTCCCCCACTTGTGAGTGAGAACATGCTGTGTTTCATTTTCTGTTCTTGTTAGTTTGCTGAAAATGATGGTTTCCAAAAGATGGTTAACTATCCCTGAGCAAGGCAAAGCCAGAGGAAACTTTGGTGGAGGTCCGTAGCGGTCCTGACATTCACATCGATTGTCTGATCTGCATATAGGGGCAAAAGACTCATCAAAACATTTAGTAGCTGGTTCCCTCTGAAGTTTCCCTCAGGATAGCTGGTGCTCTTGCAAACCACCCCACGCAGTTTTATCCAGTAAAGCAAATGATTAGAGATCTTGTAGCTCAAACCAATACCACTTTTAATATGAATTAAGGAAAATTATCATAAGTCACCTTCTTCAGAAGCAGACCCTGAGATAAGGATTTCAGTGCAAGTGATCTACTAAGGAAGAGCTCCCAGGAAGGTCTGCACGGGAGCTGAAGAAGGAGGAAAAAGGATAGGGAAGGGAAAGAAGACAAACAAGTGTGTCATCTCAAGGAAAGGTCTCCCACTGAGGGTAGTTAAGCCCAATACCATACATGTACTCAGGAGTGCAAGCAATGCCTCAGCATTGCCTTGACACAGGAGAAAGAAGCTGGACTTTTATATTCCTGTATGAGTCACTGGCAAATCAGATCAAAATGTCTGCCATGGTTGCCAAATCTGACTGTTGGGATCCCAAGCACATAATAACTACATTTCCAAAATACAAGGGTCTAAGAGAGTAATTGAGGAAAATGGATGATTTGGCATTATAACAAGTCATATGTTTCATTTTGTAAATTAATGTTTGAGTTTACCTCATGAGTATGAAATTGTTCTTTCACCACTTCTACATCATTAGAAATCTCTCCTTGTGCTTGCAATGTGTCCTCGGCAGAAAGAAGCCATGATAGTACTTCTTCTAAAGCTGTTTGGTAACGGTCCAGGTTGACTTCACTCTCCATCAATGAACTGCCAAACGACTTGTCTTCAGGAGCTTCCAAATGCTGCACAATAAAATAAATTGTGTGTTACACAATTAATGTCTTTGCAGACTGTTCCAGTACATTAAATGATAAATCAAATGAAATATTTAAAATGCTAGAAATGTCCACTTGCATTATCAGATAAATGAACAGCAGATACATACGATGGTGAGCTTTCATTTTAACTCCCTGACACATACATAAATTTTCAAATAGCAATCAAAATCCACATCAAATTAATATTGTATTAAAGCTCTTCTAGATTACCGGAAAAAATAAATTAGTATACCACCTCTTCATGTTGCTTTTTAAATGTTATAAATTTTGATCCACAGTAACTTTTCTCAATTCTTATTTACAATAACTTACATATACATTATTGGAAT
The DNA here is from genome assembly GCA_963573385.1 of Cacajao melanocephalus. Lineage (NCBI taxonomy): Eukaryota > Metazoa > Chordata > Mammalia > Primates > Pitheciidae > Cacajao > Cacajao melanocephalus. The sequence continues at coordinate 41,851 of CAUYLG010001438.1, forward strand.
TATATACCTTTGCAATGGCATTAAAGGAAACATCTCTTCCTGAGAGGCCCTAAGGAATGAAATATTTCCAAATGTTCACACATTAGTAAAGGCATCAGTAAGAAAACAAGGAGGTAGGGGGGAAGGAAGGCAAAATTTAGAAAGAAAAAATACCTCACCCACTCATCTTAAATTTCTAACAGCATGATGACTTCTATGAGTTAGCCTTTATTTTCAGAGGCCATGATTTAAATAGTAAGACATTATTGTAGGAGAAATATGAAGTATGCTGTCCCCAATTTAATTAGGAGGATATTAAATGAGATTCCAAATGGTTGTCTTAGAATTTCTGCCTGGACCCTAAAGACAAGAACAAAGTGTACAAAGCATCCATAATTCTAAAGAGAAGATCCAGGGTACCTATTAAAAAATTGCTAAGAAGTAATCACAAAATTGGTCTCACAACCCTTAATCCACTATCTAGCTTAAAGGTGTATAAGACGAAGCAAGGAGGTTGGTTAGAAAAATCTGTTGAGACAGGCTTCCCCTGGAGAGGCTAGAGTTCTCTGCATGGCTGTAACTTATCCCCATCTGAAGCCAAGTAATAGAGACAGGGTAGTTTACATGACCTCTAAACCCGGCCATTTGTTTGCAGAGATTTACATGCTATGGGACCCATATTGTCAAGTGATAGGAGAGACTTCTTGGGATAACCTACATGTGTGCTGCTTTAACCTAAAGGCATTTATCAAGGGCAAAAACGTGAGTAAATTAATAAGTTTGCATGAGGTTTTCTTTGGGACAAGTATACTCCTTGTAGGTTGCTGGGCTTCAAAAATCCTGAGGGTCACGCTCAAGAGAGAGTTTGTTGAGGTAAAGGACATAGGCATACTATTTATGGAGTTGAGCAGAACAAATATTGGAGAAATATTTGTAGAGGAATCTTCTGCATTCCCCAAGTATTTCAAGCAAGCACTGGGCTCTAACAAACAGGGTTTTGTAAAGGAAACAAAATGCAGTGTAGAACAACAGAAGCTGTTTGGGGGATTTCATAATCTCACCTAGAGAAAACTCAACCTTTGATGGCTTTTACCTGATGTGTATGCACTGCATTTCCAGTCCTTTTCAGTTCCGGGACTTAACCCACTAAGCTGCCAGCGCCAACTTACTTGTGCTCTTCTGATAAATGCTCCAACTTTGAAATTTTGATACTTTAAATTTCCCCAACTGTTAAATCCTTCGAGATGACAAGGCATAGTGGCAGTTATTGCTATGATATTTTCATCAAATGATGCACTTTTTTTTCCAGTTTATATAGGAGGAGCAAACAGAGATCACCTTCATAAGTCAAAATCACCCAACTTTATCATTCAAACAGCGTAAGTGCCCTGAAAGGACTATCTGCATGAGAACCCTGGCTAAGAGCAAGGCAATTTCTGAAGGTCTTAGGAGTAAGAACAAGTTCCATGGTGTATCTTTTCTATCTCTAAATACTGTTAATAATAAATATCAAAGTCAGCATTAAGGGGGAAAATAACATAAAGGTAGCCTGAAAGATGTGCACAGGTGGAATGAGCTTGATGTTTGTGCAACCCCAGCAGTAGCACAGGGCTCTGAGCACAGAGGAAACACATGCCTCTTTTATCTGCTGATACCATCCTGAAATTCTCAATAATTTTATTTTTGAATTTGTGTTTTATCAGTGAAGTACAACAGGCAGTGAAGTCTGCACATTAGCAAAGGAGAAAGGGTAATATGTGTGTTTGTTCTATGTGCATATAGCATTTTCAATGCCCTATAAGCACAGAAGTCTGGTGAGCTCACAATATGTATGAGTTTAGCAAGATTCAAAGAGAATATGGGGTAAGCGTGCTAAGTCTATGATTCAGTAAACAAGGTCGCTAGCAGCCCAGGGAGACTGTGCTTTCTATTTCAACCAGACCTTGCTTCAAATGCAGAAAGAAGGTAATTCTTTCAAGAAAATACAAACAACCAAGAAACCCTATCATATCTTTCTTACCCCCATTACGTTCCTCTATTAACTAACCACTTATGCTGAAATTGATGACATAGAAAGGGAATCCTCTGACTTTGGCAGTTACTTAGCCCTGCATAAGGCTTAGTTTCTGTTTATTGTAAAATGAGAACAATACTTCCGTAATAAGATCGTGGTAAGAATTAGAGTGTATAATGCACTCGACAGAATGTCTGACCTTGTGTAAGAACTAAATAAAGTATGTTGTGGCTGTAATTATTATTAAATTCCTGTATATATAAGAACTGTTTTGAAACGTAACTTGCCCCAAGGTTACCTTCTTAAGTCACGGGTCAGATTTCAGGAGACAGATAATTATTGTAGAAAATTCTTCCCCCAAAACGTGTAAAAGCAAACGTTAATTATTTAACTCTTTTTGAAATAAGAACTCAACCTAGCTCATATTTAAGAGTTCTTAAAAATCATTAACAATCTTGAGTTCAAATAATATTCTCCAAAGGAAATACTGTAAACGGCACTAGTACTCAAGTAACACAATATTTTACCATTGTGCAATTTGAATCAAAACATTGAACACCTTATGATTTACTGATATTTACATAGGATTAAATTTTTGGAGGAAATATTAGAAAGCATATTCTTATACTCAAGGACATGATGTCTAGTACTCATAAATTCTGAATCTAAATATTTTCTCTGAGGATGTGCATAAACAAAAACATTTCAAAGACAGCCTTCTTAAAGCTAAGTTCAAATTTGAATAAGCTATGCAAAATAATTTATATTCATAAATTCAACTATACATATATATTTAAACACATAGAATTATAATCAAAAATTTAATCTAAGATCTGAGTAATTATGTATTTGTCTGGATAGACCATTGTTTTTCAAATTGTAACTCATAATCCATTCATGGTTCATAAAATCATTTTAATCAGTTATAAGTAGGACTATTTTAAAATTAAACAGAATAAAAAATATTAGTCTGTGTCACTTATATAATACTAAGGATTACTTTTCTCAATTTTTGTTTCAGATGTGCATAAGGGTCTATGTAGATATGTATATGTATATATGTTCTAAATTGAGATTAAACTTATTTCTGCAGTTTGTAAAACAAACTTGCAAATGATTCTAGAATTTCAAACTAAGTAAACCGATGAAAAAAGAAATTTGCTTGAATTCTACATTTGTATATTTTCCATAGAAACCTTGGATTAAAATATATTTTTAAATAAAACCATGTTTAATCTGAGAATTTGGAAATAAAGAGGCGTATGCTTTGTTTCAACACCCCAAAATATGTATTTATCATCACAGAATTTTACATTTCACCTAAGCTTCAGATCAGTTCATACATGTCATGGTATCAAATGAGATTTTCCTGGAAACTTTATTTTTGTTGTTTATAGATGTATGCATAAGAAAGACCCCAATCGTTTCATGAATGAAGATGCCACTATCATCAACTGGAACTAATTATTTTTCCTATGCTTCAATCCTATTCTAATTTTGTCTTTATCACAGTAGTTTATGTTTCTATTCAGTACATTGGACAAATAATGATAATGATGAGAGGCATAACAGTGAATGGATGAAACAATTCTGTTTTTCCTTTTTTCACAATTGAGTACACTCAAATTTATTCAACGTTATCCACAGACTTCAGAGGCTTAGTTACTGCCTGTCACTTTGAGAAAGTATTAGATATTGTCACCTATGTCCTTGAAGACACTGCTCATTAAAAGAGGTAGAAGAGTAGAAAGGAGAAAGGTAAAACAGTGAGGGATGATAAATGACTGCTTTAGTCCAGCAATGTCCAGAAAAGTCTCTAGAAACTCGTTCCTGGAGACAATTTCTAGTCATAATTTCTAGTCATAGAATTTCTATGACTAGGAATTGCCTTAATAAAGTATAAAGCAATAGCCTTGATACTACTACATATATCAATATATTTTAAAATTCAGTTTAGTATCTGTCTGTAAGGTATTCAACCTCTCTGCATCTCAGGTACTCCATCTATAAAACAAGCAAAAAAAATAGATGTCCACAGAATTGCTGGAAAGATTAGATGACATAGTGCATAAAAAATGCTAAACACATTCTAGATCCCAAGAAATGTTCTGCAATGCCTGTGTTTGGGGGCCAATGTTCACTGAAATGGGAAATGATTTTTACAAGGAAACAGTTCAATGAGCTCAGTGTGTTTTTGGAAGCATGATTTGGACAATTCAAACTGATAAGTCATCAAGTGGCTACATATAGGTAGTGAAAGCAGCAGTCCAGCAAACCACAAAGCTCTCAGAAAAATAGCTGGGACATTTTGAGAGGGCACAGTCTATCACTGAGCAGTTTTATATCACTGATAAAACTGATTTATTTTTGCAATTTCTCTAAATTCAGCCTTAAAATGTGATATGAGTTTTAACCTGGATACAAAACAGTTTTATTGTTCTTGAATGCGTAAATGCTTCAAGAACAATTGAAAATTGTATCATTCTTAGTTCATTTAAATGTATCATACTTCTTTTTTATGGAGTCTAAGTCAGTGCATGGATGGTGAATTTTTTGGTATATTCTATAATCTTTTTATCCTTCAGTAAAAGATTATTTCAGAGCTAAAGGATTACAGCGGGATAACCAAGTGGTTCTTTCAATAAATAACAGAAGAGCAGTTTTGAAGAACCAGGATTAGTACCTGGAAATATTCTTGCCACATTCCCATTGCGTTTTTCTCATAGATATAATACATAAACCAGGGTACTCTTCAAAGCATAAAAAATGATTACTGAAGTGATTTATGAGAAATTAATCCATCATGCAACACTGTGCATGACATTCAATCTAATGACACTATTAAATAGGTAATTTTTAATATTTATAGTGCCTGAAATTCAGTTCAAAGTTAAGCCCTAATGAGGATATTAAAACAACAAATACAACAACTACTACATATATAATATCAATAACAACAGCTGCCATTATTTATTGAGTACTCAGTGTCAGTCAATTTGCTAATCACTTAATATGCATTATATCATTTTTCACTACAACAGTTCAGGGTGACAGAAATTAGTAGGATGAGGAAATGGAAACCGAAAAATTAGGTGACTTGCCAAAGGTCACAAGTGGTTCCGGGACTTAAAACCAGGTTATTTGGATTCCAAAACACATCTTTACCACAATGTGATCAATCTCTTTTAACAAAGAAAATGAACTCAGAGTCTAAGCAACAGCACTTTTACAAAATATCCTAATTTTTTTTTTTTAAGATGGAGTTTCACCCTGTCGCCCAAGCTAGAGTACAGTGGTGGGATCTCGGCTCACTGCAAACTCTACCTTCTGGGTTCAAGTGATTCTCCTGCCTCAGCCTCCCAAGTAGCTGAGATTACAGGCACAAACCACCATGCCCAGCTAATTTTTTTATTTTTAGTAGAGACAGGGTTTGACCACACTGGCCAGGCTGGTCTCGAACCCCTGACCTCAGGTGATCCACCCACTTCGGCCTCCCAAAACTGGGATTACAGATGGGAGCCACTGCATTCAGCCCTAAAACAACTTCTTAAAAATAACTCAAAGTGTATTTTTTTCTTCATTTCCACAATTTCAGTCAGTGGTTTGGAAGCTACTGGGAAAATACCTTGTCTCCATTATGTTCGTAGGAAATCAAATGTCAAGTATAAATGATGCATGCAAGTTACAGACACTGATATCACATGGAGGAAGAGGATACCAGAATACCAGAAAGACAGCAATGAGATACAGCCCAGATGGTAGTACAGACCCAGTAAGTCCTCCATTCTCCATGATGTCCTTATTTCATACTGCATGCCTGTATGAAAACATCTCATGTACCCCATAAATAAATACACCTACTATGTACCCACAAAAATTTAAAAAATAATTTTAAAAGTTTTTAAAAAGGCAGATCATAAAGAGAAAAACAAATCAGAAGAAGCTGAGCAAAAAATAAAGCTAACAAATTCTAAAGGCAAGCATGTGCCAAGTCCGCTATTCAAACTTTATAACTTCTATTAATCCTATGATTTGCCTTTGATGTGAAATGTCAGCCAATTTAACATTCTTAACTATTGCAGAATCTCTCGCAGAAATGCTACATTGTGCATAGAATGCTGTTTAAGAAAGACAAAAATGGATATCGTATGTACACATATGTATTTTTTTAAAATCTCATTCTAAAGTCTATTAAAGTTTCTAGAGCCAAAAATATTCATCTTAATTCCTAAATAAAAAACAGTCCTGCCAAGGACTGCTAGTCCTCCAATGTATATCTTTCTTCATCCTTTACGTAGTATTAGAAAGTTTAGGGGACAATTTGGCTATCTAGAATAGTAACTACACTTTCCACTTTCTCCTGCAGTTAGATGTGGCATGTAACCAAATATTGGCCAGGTGGATATAATGAATGCAACTTCATCATTAAGACCTAAAAGGGGATGGATATGCTCTCTTCTTTATCCTCCCTTCCAGAGGTCGTGATACACACATGAAGCTGTTGAGCTATCTTTGCCTGTGACGATGAAGACAGCATCCCAGGGGATGACAGAAAAACTAGGCACAAGGACTATGGATCCCTGAATGAGCGGAGCCTTCCTACAAGGCCTCGATCACTCACATCTAGGCAAAATTTAAGAGAAATAACTCTGAAAGAGAAATAAACTCATGGTTTTGTTCATCCATCCTTGTGTTTCTGGTAGTGCGATAAGAACTACAGCCATCGAACTAAAGCCAGACTATGCTTTAACCTGTAACACTTTCTTCAACCTCTAAATTCTTCTAGAATTTACCATCAGAAGTATAATGCAGAAGTTTCTAGCAGCTGAGATTTTACTGTAAAAATGTATCTGTTAAAGCTTATATGTGATTTAAAATAAACTTCTTACTGTAAAATCAGACGTCTCTCTAATACTATGCCCTCTCTCTAAAACATACTCTCAATGAAGGTTCCAGTCATTTTGCTTCATCATTTTTTTAAACCACATACCTTCAGATATTATGTTAACCTTTACATTGTAAGAGGACAGGGACTCTGACCCCATGCCTAACAGACTGCATAAAGATAACTAATAAATATTTACTAAATTCAGTTGTTTGGGGTATTTAATTTCTCATTAAAAGACATTTGTGCTTCCAATTTCAGGTTTTATATAAAATATGTTTTAACCAATGGTCATATCTTGAAAATGGAGTAATATGGCATAAAATATTCATAATTTAAAATATTTCTTCCCAATATTTCTAGTCATATTTCATGTGTGTGTACATATATATATACATATTCACATACACATATAGTCTACAAACTTATACGTTTATGTGTGTTTACTTCCTCTTCTCTAATTCTACCATTTAAATCTTTGGGTATATATTTACTTTCTAACTTATTTTATATTTTATTCCTTTATTTTTACTCACACTTCACCTGAGAGGTTTTGTCTTGGCTATTATAATCCACAAAATAATAAGACTCCTTCTCATAAAATCCAGAAGGAAGAAAAAGAATTAAGCATTGTTATGGCAAATTCTCCTAAACTAATGGAAATTCACAGAGAAAATAATAGGAGATTTAGAGAAACGTACCTAGAACAGTTTAATAACCTAATATAAAAGATTTGTCTTTTTAAAATCAACACAATTTATAATAAAATTTTGATAAACATCAATAGACTCCTATTAAAAAAAAACTTTCTAAGAAATTTATTAGATGGCACGTGAAGGATGTCCAGTTAGTGATTTCTTTGTTCACGTTGTTTAATATAATTCTTACAACAACCCTAAAAGATGGATCTATTTCCAGAATGAGGATGAGGAAATTGAAGTGACATCTATGAGGTGTGCGAGGAAAAATGTAATACCCAGTAAATCAACTGACATTCCCTGGCTGACAGAGATTCGTAGAGTCCAGAGAAGGATGAATATAATAACTCTATTGTTTGGGGGATGTTTCAATAATTTTATAAGTCAGTATTTGGTTGGAATTCATATGAATTGGTAATTTAAACAACCAGGGATTTTCTAAAAGTACTAAATTTAATTTCAAACAGGATAGTTACAAAATGTCTCAGAAGACCAAATAAATTCTTAATGTTATTTTCCTTAATCCTAAGTTTAACAACTGTATTAATTTTCTAATAGTCCTCATATAAAAACACTAAGTCTTATTTATTTTAGTCAGTCCTTATAAACATGAAAAAATGGACTCACTGGATACTTTTAAAATAAAAATAATTCACATATACTGCCACTTAAATAATATCCCTCCAGAATGACTGTAGTTTGCAATAGCATATACAAATTACTTAGAAGAAAAACTGATCATATATATTTCCATGTAGCCGGTTTTAGAATTTAGCTTTTTTTGTTTGTTTACATGAGTCATCATTTATAATACTCTTTGCTATATATTCATTTATCCCACTAGTCTATATATAAAGAAATTAGAAGTTAGCACAGTAGATTCTCCAAAAATATAGAAACTTATCTACACTTATAGTAATCCTAGCTTCTTCACGTTTCAATGAAAATCTTATTCTTCCTGTTATATGATCCAAGACTTCTTAACCTTAAAGTTTTTTTCTGTAAAGGGCTAGGTAACAGGTATCTTCGATTTTGCAGATCCCTAAAGGCCAGTTGCCGCCACTTAGCTCTGTCACTGCAGATTGTAGCCCCAAAGCAGCTGGGGACAATACATAAGTGAATAAACATCATATGTTCCAATAAAACTTTATTTACAAAATAAAAGGTAGGAAGTCTATTTTCACCTTTAGGCCATAGATTGCTATCTCCTGATAATCAAATTGCTTCCCACATTTAATCTAATTTCTCACTATTGATTATCTTTCCTCTCTCCAATCGACTCCTGGTGGTCACTTTCCCGCTCTATTGCGTGTCCAAGGTAGCCATCTCTAAAATCTCACTGCCCTCCCCGGCCCTGACACCATCACTGTATATAACAATGTCTCAAAGACATCATGCCGCATGAAACTAGTGTCCTCATTCAGGAAGTTTAACTCTGTCTCACTTTGGCATAAAATAAACATGAGGTCAAATTCAGGCTCTGGAACTTATAAGCAGTGTGTACTTGAACTTGGTAAAGTTTTTAAATTTCACACTCTTAGTATACACCTGAAAATAGATATGATACTAATTTAGAGGGTACATGTCAGGCTCACAGGTAATATTTGGAGTTTTTATTAACATTCAGCATCGCCCCTTGTCATTCAACTTTTATAAAATCACTTCCATTGCCTCCTCGTTCTTATTTAGTGCAACCCCGTATAGAGAAGTATGAATTAACAACAAAGAGGAGTGTGGCTCAATTAGATTTAAGGTTGTAAAAATATTCTACTAAATTGACACATCTTTTCCAACTACGTAAATTTTCTCTAAAGATATTGGCTATATTCACCTCCTTCAGGTACACCAGCTGCTTGGATTATCCCACGACCTTTCACATATATCACAAAATTCTGTGTGCTTTCTCTCTAATTATGTTACATACCTTTGTCTTTTTTCCTTGTTCCTTAAACGAAGATGTGGTATAGCCTTCAGAAGGGAGACAAACCCTTATGGAGGAACTAATGGGTAGCTCCCTGTCTCTACTTCTTGGGCATCTGTAGTACTTGTCTGAGTTAGTTTCATTATTAAAATTATGGAAATAATATAAATAACTAGTGAGCTAATGAGGAAAACAATTATTAGACTGTGATTGTGGAAATGGGGAAGTTCTTTTATGAGAGGCAATGTAGCATCTTGGAAACCTCATGACAGTAGAGAGTTTTTTTATTTTGTTCAGTACCTGAAGTATAACATACCAGATGTTTGTTGAATAAAATAATGAATCTCTTAGCCTGTGACATGGAACAATATTCCATCTTACTTCATATTATGAGGTCTTTCTCTGCTTAAGGCCAAAGCATCTTTCCATGACCGAGAAGGGAGAAGAAATAACAAACTCCATCTCTGTTTATTTCACTTACTGCCTTCTTCAATGCAGTGCTGGCTTCCTTATTCTTTTCAAGGAAAGAGATCCTTGGTTAAGGACTTTTGAGCCTGCCATTGGTAAGAAAAGTGCAAATGGTAGTAATCCTTGAGAAAACTCTGGTAGATTTCAGTAACAGATGCAAATTCTGACTTCTGCCTCAAGGAAAGTACTAAAAGTCCTTTACCTTGTTGGTAAAGGTAAGCCAGAAGGTCTATGTGGAGAGATGGCTGAAAGGGTTGAGAAGTTCTTCAATTTTATCATTGGCTCCTAATAGGAGTAATCATGCTTCAGAGTTTATATCTCCATGTCCCATGGACAAGTAAAGCTTTTGATCCTAGGTTTCACAGAACTGAGAAGAGTGCAGTAAGTCTTCTGCATTTCAGAAAAATAAAAGTATGAAACCTTTTGATACATTTCCATCACTTGTTATACTAACATTTCCTCTATTTTCAACTGAAAATGTTGAAAATATTATAGTTACAATATTATACTGTTATTATATTGTAATATATAACAGTATATTATAACATATGTATTAAACATAATATAAACATATATTAAACATATAACATATAACATAATTTATATATGTTATAAAATATTATACTAACTGTTACTAATTATACTGAAATGTTATACTAACATTTCCTCTTATGTTTTCAAAATCAGGGTGGGCTAAGTGATAAGAGCAATTACTTCTGATTTGCTGAATATAGTAATACAGATTAAAGGATGTGTATGGATATGTGTTTATTACAAAATGAGGCAATGGAAGCATGAGTAGAAAAGTAAAACAGAACCCTAAGTGAGGTTGACATAGAAAATAAATGTCCTAAAGTCATAAACAGAGTGAAAACCTCAATGAAACTTTTCACTCATACTATTTTTAAACAGATTTGAAATTTCTTTCAATTTATTTTTGTAGGTATATAATATTTTTTATTTTATTATTATTTTTGAGATGAAGTTTTGTTCTTATTGCCCAGGCTGGAGTGCAATGGTGCGATCTTGGCTCACCGCAACCTCCACCTCCTGGGTTCAAATGATTCTCCTGCCTCAGCCTCCTGAGTAGCTGGGATTACAAGCATGGACCACCACACCTGGCTAATTTTGTATTTTTAGTAGCAATGGGGTTTCTCCATGTTAGTGAGGCTGGTCTCAAACTCCCAACCTCAGGTGATCTGCCCTTCTTGGTCTCCTGAAGTGCTGGGAGTACAGGCGTGAGCCACCGCACTTGGTGTTGTGGTATGTCGTATTTTATAATTTACATATTTATAATGGGACTACCACCAAGTATCTGTTTTTTAAATGCTTTCTCCATAGCATGAGTATCTTATAAAGTTCAGTCTGTTTCTTAATATTGTTAATACATAAACTTTTCCTTGAAAGGAAAGATTAAAGGTTTTTTTTTTCCTGCTTTTGGAAATAATTTGAGAAATAACATAGTACTCACAGCCACTTGCCAACCAAAAATGTTTAGCATTTACCTAACACTTGACTTTTTCAAAAAGAAAATACATAACTCAATCTTTTCACAACTACTTTGCCATGGGATGTCCAGAACATTTCTGTGTAGTAAAAAAAGATTTCCTAGGTTACTCTGATTTTATTGAAAAAGATTTTAAGTATTCTAAGATAACATAATCTATAAACATACTTCAGTGTATGTTTACTGAAGAGCACCAGAAACGCTAATAAATAAGAGAGAGCCCTGACTTTATGCATCCTATTGAGGATCTCTGATTTTTCCAGATTGATAGCAAGTACCATATATTATATCAAATTATCCGAAAACCTGTATATTAAAAATTGGTAAAGTTTATTTCTTAATTCTTAAATAATAAATGAGGAGACCTTCTAGAACCCCAGTTCATAACGTATATCTCCTAAGTGGGTTCTATCCATTGTGTAGACTGTGCTTTAACCTGTAACACTTTCTTCAACCTCTAAATTCTTCTAGAATTTACCATCAGAACAGAAATATAATGCATTAAGTATTTACCATTTGTGAGGGATGGCGTAAGCACTCCACTAAATCATCCCACTTAACTTCACGACATAAGGGATGATTATTGTCTACAGTATACCATAAGGTAGACCTGATTCATAAAGGTCAGATACTTGCCCAAGGTCATCGAGCTAATAAAAAGCAGAGATGGGAAGTGAATTCAGTATCTGTTTCACAAAATCCTGTAATATTAACTTGTTGCCAGACTTCTTTGTAATAACTCAAGGGGAAGAAACATTTCCCAGAGACAGCTAGATTTATAAAATTTCATTTAAAAATCAAAATATTATAATGTGCCATATTTTATGTGAATGTGATCATTATAAGTCTCTCATACGCTCACAGAATTGTTGACAGAATTCTTTGATTCATCCAGTCTTTTTCACCCTTAGAGCTGTCTGTGACCAATTTTATATGTATGACTGGATATGGTATATAATTTTTCCACTCGAAATAGATAACCTGTCCATATAAAAATAAAAATTGAACTACTATAGGCTTCATTAGTACAATGCCTTGCAATTTACTCACATATTTCAAATTTTGCATCTATACATAAAACATAGATACAACAAAATATGCAGCAAGTACTACTGGAATTTTGTTGGTATATAATCATACCCAAAACATATGTCAAAACTTAAAACAAAACATACCCATTGGTATATTTCAACATAATAAAAATATACCTTTTTGTCACATAGGGGGATCAATACTATGTTTAAGAACAAAGCTTCTTTATATTTTCAAAATAGTCTCTAGTGGAATCAGTTACCATATTCTTGATTTGTATAATATTTATAAGTTTTCTATAAAAATCACTACATATTCTATTTAAAAGTTTTTATATATAGGCTGTATTTTATGTTAAAATAGAAAGGTCATCAAATTATTGCCACATCTGTAAATTAAAACAGTATGTTAAACTCCAAATACGAAAGTATGGCAACTATTCAAAACCTTATCATATAGATAAATTAAAATCATGCAAATAGAGCAGAAAAGGAAAGCCAGACAGATGTTGGGTCTGCAGAAAGTCTAAGTCGGGAAAAGGGAAGCCATTTAAGGTAGAAGAGAAATCGTCACAAGTGTGTTTAGAATTTCCTGATTTAGAAATATTGGGACAAAATACAATTCTACCTATAAAGCTTTTCAGAAAATAACATCGTGCCTAGGCCTGAAGGTACATACATGACGTTTGTTTGAAAGGATTGTGACTACCTTGTAAACTTCTTTTAGAATTTTATTAACATGGGTTGTTCCTATACTTGGCCAACCTTGCTTATTTCTCCCACTGCCCCAGAGGAACCATATTCCAATTATTGTGGGAGTAGTTTATCAGAGTACGGATTATCTGGAGGTCTTATTTCTCTTTCATTTGGCCTTTTCACAGCTCATTAGCACCTCAACAAGAAAGTTAAGGCAAAGAATGGAAAGGCTGCAGAATTTCTAAACAAATAAATTTGCTCCTTGTCAGCAGCATATACAGAAAAGCATTTAGAGGTGTTAGAAAAATTAACCAAAATGGGATAAAGATATTTAATGTATACTGTGGCAATTTTCCTTGAGTGATTTTTCCTCTGTATTGTCTAAAATATTGACTGAATTAACTGTAGATTTTGGCATCCAACAGAGCTTAAAGTGCTTTGATCATCTTTAGAGGTATCGCCTGCCAGTGAGCAATGTATAACACTCGTTGCCAATATATTGACAATTTTTCAATGTGAAGACAAAAACTGAAAGCCAAATCTCCAAAGAAATATTTATGATGACCATAAGGGGAGTCAACTAGAAATGTTCTTGTTTGATTTTACGCTTGCCAATGCATTTCATGCCACCACCACAGGGATATCTACCCCTGTCTTAGGGAGAAATAAGAAAATCAGAAAATTAAGGCTCTTTTAGTATCTACTCATTAGAAGTAATATATCCTTAAACATGAAAATCATAATGTGTTACATCCTTCATTATTTTGCTTTTTTATAAGTATGTAAGATATTCATAATCAAGTGGTAAATGTATCTTTATCTAGCCTATCTAATGGCAATTGAATGAATAATATAAAAACTTCAAATAAGTAATTTTTTATAAAATTGTTTTAATGACAGATTTGCCAGGTAGAAGAGCAACTAGCAAAATAGACTTTATACATTCAGTACATTATACCTTTATTTATTTTGTAGAGAAGAGCTTGGAAATCACAAGAAATTCTGGTTCTGTCACTTATTACAAATAGGGTGGCTTAACAAGTGTTTATGAAGCAACTATAAAGGGTCAGGCACTATTTTAGGCAATGATGATATAGCTATATCTGAAATAGACAAAAATCTATGTTCTTATTGAGTGAATCATGTCAGTGAATGAATACCAAACAAGAGAAATAAGAAAATAGAAGGATGTAAGTGTTACAGAGAAAATGAAGCAAGGAAAGGGAATAGGAAGTGCTAGGGGAGGGGGCATTGTGGATTTAATTAGGATGATCAGGAAAAATATCATTGAGTGGGTATCCTTTGAGAAAAACATTTAAAGATATGAGAGAGAAAGCCATTTGAGTATGTGGAGGAAATGTGTTCCAGGTAGAGGCATCTATGACTGTAGTGGAATGAGAGAGGATAACAATGGTGGAAAAGGAAGCCAGAGAAGAAATCTAGAGAAAGAAGGAGGTGATTGTGTATGGGCTTATAAAACAGCAGGACTGCATTCTCCTGAGTGACTGGCAAGGCACTGGCATTTTCAGCAGAAGAGTGATGTGATCTGCCTTACCTTTTAACAGGACCATCTAGCAAACAAAATGGATTAGAGGTAAGGCAACGCCAAAGCAGGCAGGCCAGTTTAAAAGACTATTTCACTAAACTAGACCAGAGATGATGGTGGTGGCAATGTAAGTAGTCAGAAGTGATCAGATTCTGGATATAGACCTGGTCAAGGTAGACCTGGCATAATTTTGTAATCAAAAACATTAGGCATGACAAAGTATAAGACTAAGACCGACTCCAAGGTGTTCAGCTGGGGCAACTGGAAGGCTATAGTAAAAACTTACTGAAACAGGAAAAACTATTGATGAAGCCAATTTGGGTGTTAGTAAATTTAATTTTACATAGGGTAAATTGGAATTGACTAGGAATGTATACAGAGTTGTGTATCTAAGTTTAGAGTTTGGCAGAAAGCTCTGAGCTGGGGGCAAACATTTGAGAGGCATCAACTTATGGACAGTATTTGATGTTGGGAGGCTAGATAAGCTCATCAAGAAAATGAATGTGGTCTAAAAGCCAACCTCTGGTTACTGTGATATCAGGAATCTGTGTTGATGGAGAAGAACCAGCAAATTAAAATGAAAGCAGATTCCAGAAAAACAGGAAGAAAAGCTGGAATGTGTGGTGCCTTAGAAACCAAAGAGGAGGAAGAAAATGCGTGTCTCAAATACTCCTAAATTTATTTAGGTTACTTAACTTAGGTACTACATATAAGGAATTTCAAATTGTGGCTGGCATATTGTAAAAATTGAATAAATGTTCATTGAACAAATTATGTTTCATTTCATAACCCAACCAACATATATCAGGATACCGATTGTGATATGTGCAGTAGAATACATTTAGCAATGGAGTGTTACCAATATGTTATCAAACATATCACAGAAGTGTAGTACAGAGAATTAAGAATATGAGCTCTGGAACCAAAATATCTGGATTCAAATTCTTTTCTGTACCACTGAACCTTAGTGTTCTCATCTGAAATCGGGATAACGAGAATACATACTCCTAGTGTTGGTAAGATAAGCTAAACATGCTAATAATATACATACAACATGGAAGAACCTGGTCTGTAGTAAATTCTCAATAAAATTGGTTATTGTGCCAATTAAAGCAAAATTAAGAAGTAATGTCTTATGTATTCAATTAATACTAAAATAAGTACATATTGTGCATCCATGTATCAACTATGTATTAATCACTCACTTAGATAACAATGGATATAAAGAATGAAACAGCTGCTCTCAAGAAAATCACAGGCCAGTGGAGGAAACCTACAAGTAAGCAAAAACTACATGTGCTCTCATAAGAACACGTCCAAAAATAAATAGAAGAATTGAAAAGGGAAACCAAACATGACCCGAGAAGTAGGAATTTTCACATACCACGAAGACCTTGACAAGTTAGTGTTTTCCCTTACGGCAGCATGCCTAGTATACTTAGCATTGCTTCATCAATGTGTTTTCCCAGCAATCTTTTGGAGGAATTGACAGTCAAACCATGAAAATTGTTATTACATTTATGAAAGATCATTCTGGATGTAGTGTGGAGAATGATCTATAGAAGAGTACGGCAGCGAGACCACTTGGATATCCAGTGAAAGACAGTATGTAATAGCCAGAACCTGACTGTTACCATAGACACTCAAGAACTGTTGAAAAAACGAACTGATGACATATATACTGAGGGCTTCAACAAAACAGTAGAAGTGGGGGGATAGGGGAAAGGGACAGACTTCTGACATATTTGACCTTAGAATGTATTAAACTTGGTCACTATAAATATGAAGAGAAGGTCAGTGGTTGAGAATGCCTTCTAGGTTTTTTACTATACTTTAAGTTCTGGGATACATGTGCAGAAAGTGCAGCTTTGTTACATACGTATATATGTGCCGTGGTGGTTTGCTGCACCCATCAACCTGTCATCTAGGTTTTAAGCCCCAAATGCATTAGGTATTTGTCCTAATGCTCTCCCTCCTCTTGCCCCCCATCCCCCAACAGGCCCTGGTGTGCGATGTTCCCTTCCTTGTGTCCATGTATTATCATTGTTCAACTTCCACTTATGAGAGAGAACATGCTGTATTTGGTTTTCTGTTCCTGTTTTAGTCTGCTGAGAATGATGGTTTCCAGCTTCATCCATGTCCCTGCTAAGGACATGTACTCATTCTTTTTTATGGCTGCATAGTATTCTGTGGTGTATATGTGCCACATTTTCTTTATCCAGTCTCTCATTGATGGGCATTTGGGTTGTTACAAGGCATAGATAATAGGTAAAAGGAGGTAGAAAAAAAGCAAAGGTAGGCAGGTATGGTGAAACCCTGTCTCTGCTAAAATTACAAAAATTAGCCAGGCATGGTGGTGGGTGCCTGTAGTCCCATCTACTTGGGAGACTGAAGCAGTAGAATCATTTGAACCTGGGAGGCAGAGGTTACAGTGAGATAAGATTGGGTCACTGAACTCTAACCTGGGTAACAGAGCAAGACTCTGCCTCAAAAAAAAAAAAAAAAAAAAGCAAAAATTAAGCAAGGTAAAGCAAGGTTCTGTGAAGCAAGGAAAACAAAACCACCAAATTACCCAGGAAACCCAATTCTGGGCATATAAACAAAGGAAATAATAGCACAACCTTGTAAACATCTGTGCTTCCATGCTCATTGAAACATTGTTCATAGTACCCAAGACACAGAAACAACTTATGTGTAAATAGATAAATGGTAAAAGACATTATGGCACATATATAACACAATTGAATATTATTCAGCCTTAAAAAATGAAATCTTGCCATGTGCTACAACATGAATGAGCCTGGAATATATTATACTAAGAATCTAAACTTTGGATGACATCAGTGAGGTATAGAACTCCTCATGCCTAGAAATCACCCTACATTTGACTTCCAGTTTATTTAATTTAATGAGTAAGAGTATCTGGTCATCATTATTTGCCCTGAAGATATTGTAGTAAACAGAACAGACAACTGTCTCTGTCCTCATGGAACTCACACTTTTGTGTAACTATACAAACAATAAATAAATTACATTGAACACAAAAAGTCTATTCCAAATTATATTTTGCAGCCACTTTATTACTAAATTGTTGTGCTTAGTACTGTGGGATACAAGAATAACTGGGAGGATTAAGAAATGCATTAAGCAACACCAACAAGCAAGTACAAATACTATATTTAATCATCATATTTCATTGGACCTTAAGTGCCATTCTTGTATTTTTATGGAGGAAATGTAAGTGTGAGGACATGATAATCACCTAATACTGTACTAAACATTATAATTTACTGTTACTGAAAGCATAAGATGGAAATCCTGGAGGTAAACATTATTTATGTGATACAAAAGATCAAATCTATAATACTGGTCCTTTTCTACATTTTGTCTATTTGACACTAAGTCGGCTACACATTTGCTCAAAAGTTCTCACCTTTCTCTGCCTTTGTGTTTTATTCTATTCTATCGTTTTCTACTATAGTCGCATAATGGAAAATATAATTGCATCTTGATGGGCTACTTAAAAATATGCTTAAGGCTGGGTGCCGTGGCTCACGCCTGTAATACCAGCACTTTGTCGGGGGCCAAGGCAGGTGGATCGCCTGAAATCGGGAGGTCAAGACCAGCCTGGTGAATATGGCAAAATCTCATCACTACTAAAAAAAAAATACTAAAATTAATGAGGGGTGGTGGCGAGTGCCTGTAATCCCAGCTACTAGGGAGGCTTAGGTAGAAGAATCACTTGAGCCAGGGAGGCAGAGTTTGCAGTAAGCCGAGATCATGCCACTGAACTTCAGCCTGGGCAACAGAGCAACGCTCCGTCTCAAAAAAAAAATAAATAAATAAAAAATAAAAAAATTAAAAAAGTACACTTAAATGACATACATTTCATCTCAGAGTCTAAGTATAATTTAAAGCATTTCAAATTGCTGGCCCATTTGCTTATCAACTCTTGTTATGTTTTTGAATCACATTTCATTGTTAAACATGTATAACGTATAGAGTCATACGTTTCTATGCATATCAACCTTGTGGACTGAGTCAAGAATATTTTCCTCTAACCTCAGGTTTAGGAAAGTAAACACTAGTTATCAAAACTCAGACTATTCACTGATGTTTTTCTAAAATGAATAGTCTGTTACATTATTTATTCATGAGAAATCATGTTTTCGACAGGGCATGTTTCTCAAGTTGGCTTCAACGGTCCTATTGCATCTCTGCATTAGTCACACAGAGCTGTAGAAGGTGCTAAAAGCTTGACATCAGGGGACACAGTGCTACTGATGACCAGGTTTCTGTATGAATAGAATTACAGCAGCAAGTGTTTTAAGACAAAGGGCTGCCTGATCTTTATTTTATTGTGTTTTATAAAATCAAATCATGTTATAATGTTCTAGTGATATCATGGTCTGTGCTCTCCTCCCTATGCCCTCTTGCTCTTGACAAAACTTGAACTTGATTTTTTTTTAATTAAAGGAGGAAAATACACTGAGAGTAAGGCATTGAAGAGAATTAAGTAGGAATCAATACTAATAATCACTTACTAAAAATGGGATTATATTAAATATTAATGGGATAAAAACATGTTATTGAGGCTGTATTCTGATTGTGCATTAGATTTTTGTGGACACTTCTGTCCTGAAAAATCAATATTTATAGGTTGATACCACATATTTTATATAGCACATAGTATGTTATACACAGGATTCTGCAGTATACTATAGATTCCTACCACAGGTGGTATACCATCACGGAGTTTATCAGAACTCTTAATTCTCCCCAAATCTGAAATACTAATCTCATCATCCTTCTATCTACTATTTCATCTCCTCCTTACTTTCATCACTGAACCTCAGAATTGATTAAACTTTCCCGTTTCTGATTTCCCATAATCAGCCTACAATTCATGTATTATTTGTTTTCTACTCTCATACCTAAAAATCTCTCTCAAAGCACACAAGCATACTTTTAAATAGTGGATCCAGTTGCCTCTCCCCACCTGCATCCTCCTCAATTCATTTACAGCACTGTTTAACATAACCACCTTCCTTAAAATCTTTTTTTACTATCTGTTACCTGATAGTAGTTTCTTAAGGAAGATCTTAAATCATAGCTAACGACCTCTCCCACCTCTGGTTCTCTGCAAAAAAGATAGATCAAAATCAATAGAACAATCAATCAACTATTCTGTCCTTGAACCTCTTCAAGTTTTATTGTACATTTTTTCCTCTGTGAAATCTCAAGTACTTTTGGTGATTGCTCTGTTATCTCTCTCCATCCTAGCCCCTACATGGTGATTATATCACTGGTCTTAACTGATCTGTTGATAATAAACCCTGATTTCCCAATACAATTAGCTTCTTCTGGAGGCACCACTGACACTTTCAACTCAACATGGCCCTTTTTTTGGTCAATCCTTCCTGAAGGCAAAATGCCTCTTGATTCAGCTTCATAAATCCCAGGGTTGAAACACATGACTTGTTATTCAAAACCTGTTAATACCCTTCTCTCGCCTACTGAATAAAATGTATCTCCTTTAGCATGATAAACAAAATCCTCCACAATTTGTTCTCAACCTCATTTTCCAGCTGACTCTCCTACTCCTGCTCCCCTAACCATATGCCCTACACACAAAATGAACAGTCACAAAATGAACTGAAGATTCGTGCTTCTAAGTCTTTCTCATTTAGCTCTACAAAGTGGAGTAATATTTCTATGGGATGATCCCCTTATAATCAGACTTGACTATCAAGGCTCATCATTCAGTTATACCTTCTGCAACCTGCTAAGATTTATGAAGCTATAGTTTGTAGTCCCAGAGGATTCGTATCAAGTTATTATACTTCCTAATTCTACTGTGCCTTAAAGCAGGTATAAGAGTGTCTGTCTCCTCTTCTAGTGCATAAAGAACTGGAGGACAAGTCAAATAACACCCAGTAATTAACACAAATTAGATGATCATTAAGTACTTGACAGATTAAACTAACCGTGTTCGACCTTCACATATGACACTATAAAGTATCACTGTAGATTAGAAATAAATATTAACAGAAAGGCCAGAAAGTGTATCTTAGAAATCACAGGTGTAGGTATTCAAGATGCCTAGGTCTATTTCACTATGCCTCTTAGTAGCACGATGGTCTTCAATAAATCTTTCATCTGTCAAATACGAAGATTGATTGGTGATAAACCTTATAAATATTGCCTTTGAAGTAACTGCCACTTGTTCCTGCCATATTGTAAGTGTACAATGAATGCTACCTAAATTATTATAAAACAATCAATAGTAATAACGTGTGAGGATTCTGAAAACCTTGTTCTATTTCAAATTTTAAGAAACTAAGCAATGTGAAATCACTGGTTGAGAAGATATAAATAATTACTTGTAAACAAAGACATGTTTTTTTTTTGGAAAGATTCATCAAGGCACCTTGCCAGAATTTTCTGCTTCAAATGACTTAAAAATAAATGTTGCAAAAGGTTTTTTTTTTTTTGCTATGTCAGTAATGAACATTTTATTAATTTGAATAGATTCTGTGAATGCCAAAAGCATTATAATATTAAGACAAATGTGTACTTCTAAATAGTGAAGATGTGTATGGGTAAGTGAGAGAATAACACATATGTAAAGTACATTCCCCAGGGTTTGCTCAGGTTCTGTTGCCCTAATGCAAATAAAGAATTGCAAAGATCCACCAATGTGGATGACAGTTTATGTTGAAAAACAATGTAAGAATATATACTGAGCTACAAATGGGTAGGTACAAATAGTTAATATCTCAATATCAATACTACTCATAAGTAAATTACCCCCAAGATAATTATACATATACCTCTCTCCATGGATCTTTCAGAAATTTGGCCTAGGTGCTTACATAATGTTTTGAATAGTGTATCTCCCTCCACTATTTAGTAAATTATGTCAGATTCACAAACATTTCTCAGTTACCAGACATCAAAGTGTTTTCATCAAACTTCCTATTCCAATTAACTGTAATTTCAATTTTTAAATGTACACACACACACACACACACTCAGAGAAGAGAGAGTTCACTAGGTTCTTATTTATCTTCAAAATCAACTCTATATAAATGTTATTTTAAAACAAAAGAGGTAACCATAACCAGTTTAGGATACTATTATTATTGACAAATCAGATTACTTGGCAATTTCTGGATATATTTTACTCTCTAATACTATCATATTTTTGCCAAATATAAATATTATCTGGACTTCTGCTAATTACTCATTTTCCATTAAAATGTGTAAGTCAATAAATCTTATTTAGAAAAATGGAAAATCATACATTAGATTGAACTGGGAGGCTTGCCTATTCTTGTCCTTCACAAAGTAATCTAGCCAAATAAATACCTTCATTTTATTCAGCTTATTAAACTCTCTTGTTCATGTAAATTCTATGGTACACATTTAAGTCCAGTCATCTGTGATAATATAATAACAGCCAATTTAATAACAATCCAAACTATGAAAGTGGATGCATATACCTTTTATATGCTTACTCTTTATATAAGTTGTATAGCATGTAACTAACTCAAGTGGGCTCATCCATCATTGTTTTATTGTTTCTCAAAAAAAAAAAAACACCTCAAGGTGTTTATATAAGATGAAAAATGTCAGAAAAGAAAAACATGATATTAAAAATAAGCACATTCTGAAAGCCAATTTGTCATTGTTTTATGACATATATTTATCTTCATGTATATAAGAACACCTAGCATAACCCTTTGCTTTTAACAGTTTCTCAATAAACATTCATTAAATTTTCAATATATTTAGCTGTAGGACAGATCCTAAAGTATTGCTCTAGAAATATTTGACTCATCAGTAAGAGCCCAACCTATGCTAAAGATGACTTTGATTAATATAGGGCAGCCCTTTGGGAAAAAATCCAACTGAAATGTATAGAACATAAAAAACCTAGTGGATATAAAACATTTTCCAAGGAAAAATAAAACATATTTTCTGGATTCAATAAAATTATACACACACACACACACACACACTTTCAAATGCACATGCAATGCATGATATATTTTATTCTTTTAAAGATTTCTGTTACTAAATCATGGTAAACATTGAAATTTTTCAAATATTACCATAAAATAATGTCCAAAATATATTCCATTAATTACAGCTTATGAAGGAATCTTGTGGCTTGAGAGTGATTAATCACATCCCCAATCTCATGCATAAGCCTTGATTGGTTTAAATGAATCCTTCTTGCCAGGGACATGTAACACAAACTCAACTACATCAGTTTATCTGTTTCACAGTATAATAACTGTGGAAACATGACTTAACATGTTCCAACCAGAAAGTGTCCAGAGTTTTGCTTGACTGAGTTAAAAGTACTTATTTTTTCTTTGCTATAAGGAAAGAAAACATTACAGTTCTGGTAGCCATCTTTCTATCATAACAAAACTACTTTGGGAAAAAAAGTAACTACTTAGCATAGACAGTGGAAGAGTGAAGAGCCAAAAGAACCACCGAGATATGGAGCTGCAGTGTGACGACAATGTGAATATTTGGATTAAAGGCTTACCAGGATCCCACCATTCCCCTGGAATTTTGTTATACACACCCATAATTCCCAAGGTTTAATTACAGGAAATCTTTAAAGGTAGAAAAGATGTCACATATGACTACTCTAATGTAGATGTTCACTCTGTGTGTGTGTGTGTGTGTGTGTGTTTCAAGTTTTCTTGAGAATTTTCCATTATTGTACTAAACATCATTCTAGTTGGTATCAGGAAGCAGATTGTTGAAAGTAATAGATCCTAAAATGTGGAACAGGCTGAATTACATAAAAGACAAGGACGATAAAAACCCCCAACTCAGGATGATACTTGGTTTGTGGTTAAAAAACAGTTGATTAAACAATGGCCTATTTTATCCCGAGACATGCATCTTACAACTGCCAACACTATTAGGAGATCTGATACAAACAAAAATGTTGCCACCTACTGGCCTCTTTGAATCAAGAAAGAAAAAAGCTCATGCTAATGGTTGTTTTCGAAGTACAGACAAAAAGAAAATATAGCTTTGTCTGAAGAAGCTCTCTCTGCCTGTGGTTTATAATGTGAATGACTTGAGAGGCTAATAATTTGGAGCCTGATAGGAGTGGAAAAGCCAATTTTTATTTTTACTCCAAATCGAATGTTTGTATGAACAGAGACAGGAGAAGCAGAATTTAAGACTTAAGTACTAAAAAAAATCAACTGTAGTGCTTCCCTAAAGCACTTTTGTGACAAAGTAGATGATCACGCCTATCATGAAGCAGCAGCTTATATGTAATCTATACTTGAAAGATATACTCAAAGATTGGCTATGCCTTCTTCCCCAACCCTGTGCTGCACATGTTCTCAGTCAGGGGGTTGTGCAAAGCACAGAGGCCTATTAAAGATGTCAAAAAAGGTTCATGTTTGAAGCCTAAAACCAAATCATAAGATTTGGGCTACTGAGTCACGGAATTGATAAGAGCAAATACTGAAAACCTATAAATTGATTGCCTAAGAAATCCCAAGTCTAACTAAAAATACCTTATCACTCAACCCTAGGGCAAGCATCAAGACCTTGAAACAACACAGTAAGTAGAACACTAAAGTCACACAATACCCAAAAAATATGTCAATTTCAGGTATCACGATGAAGACAACTATTTAGCAAAATTTATAATAAACAGAAGGAAAAATCACCAGGAAGGCTCTGAAAGTGCAGGATATAATAGCTGTTTGTTTTCATTTTTTTCCTTTTATGCATTTAGTTTAGTCTTAGTTATTGTCAGGATGTGCCCTTCTAACTTTTTACTTAGGGGTATTGGACATCAATTTTTTTCACTTAATCGCAGTCCACTAGATCATAAAGCACTAATTGAAAGGGGCTGCGAATCACCCAGTTATCCCAACCTTGGAGCTGAATGCAATCACTGGATAATGTTTTACACTTGGTCTTTTTGGGGCGTTTGAGCGTCTTTGCAAGTGAATATATGCTATGAAATGTATATAGTAATGTCGGATATTTAAAGAGGAGGACTACAGTAAGCACTGCAATTACACAGTCAATATCCTTTCTACCACTCTCCCATGGCATAATAGCCTAGTGATTTGGACAGCATTGATATTACTCTCAGTTCTAGATGTGGGCTTGGTTTTTGTTTAAGCCAGTTGGGATAAAGCTATTCACTTTGCTACAGGGAAGTGTTCAGGGCAGGCATATAATCTAAGAGTTTCCAATCAGAGAGAAACTCGGACCTTTTCTTTGCTATTTGGATAAAGATACATTCTTTAAATTTAGCTGTGAACAAGGGAAAAGAGTTTCTAAGATCTGCTGAGGGAAGCCAGCCTTTATCAGTCTGAAAAGTTACAAAGGGTAGGCTTGAGACATTAACAGAAAAGCAAAGACTTTTCCTTGAATCCATAATAAAACTCTGTATTAAACCCTTTAGCAAACCTTGAACTCATTATTTACTTAACCAATAAATTCTCTTTGTGTCTTGAGTACATTTGAAACCAAGCATCTTAAATAATACAGGATATAATAGACTTAAATGTTCATCAACTTAATACATCTTTAAATAATCAACAATCATTTTAATATGTACTCATAGCATCTTCAGTGCCAAATGTTCCGATTTCAAATTCAATGTTCAATTGCTCAGTTCACCAAATCTAGTTAATTGCTGTTAGTCAAAAAGCATTATCATTAATGACACTGATGCCATTACCAATAAAATGAAGACATTTTGAATTGGTTTGCTTATTCATCAAATGGAATTTTTAGAAAGGATGTATTATCTTATTACAATTAGGATGCCAAATGGGAATTTAATGCACCATTTTTTCACAGGCTGGCTACAAATTAGAATCTTTACAACATTTCTCTCCAGTTCTCTCTCCGACTCCTAAAAGAAATGGTAATATCATCTGAATTTCTTTCAAGGAAGAAAGATTATGGAAGTCATCCGTTGATAGATTTCACAGCAATTATTCTTTCTTATTACCAGTCCCCAAACTTCACCTTTCATTTTCTAAAGTAACCTTTATTTTAAACCTGCCTGTATTCTACCGTATTATTTTCTGGTTTCCTGATTTATAATTTCTGTCATTATATTACTTATATATTCATCTACTTTTAGTAAATTATGAAATGTGTGCCTAGTGTGTTTATGAAAACACAACCTTTCCTCTAATGATAGCTACATAAAGCTCTATTTTGTGTCAGTTTAGCATACAGGTTAAAAGAATCAATTCTGGAATCAGATTGTATGTGTTCAAATCCTGGCCCAGCTGCTTTTCATTTCATCTGCGTAACTGTACACAGCTTTCTTAACCAGTTTATCAATTTTCTCAAGTGTAAAATGGTTATAATAACAGAATCTTTTTAATTGGGTTGTAATGAACATTGAATTAATGCATTAAAAGGGTTTAGAGCAATGTTTGTTATATAATCATTGCCCAGTAAGAGTTAGCAACTTTTATGTTGTTATTCACCATCACAGACATTATCTAAGAGTAACTAGTTCATTAAGATCAACACTCAGAAAGTAGCTTAGGCTAATAAAATGATCCGAGAACAGAGAAATTGGAAAACAGGTTGAGTCACATACCTGTCAGTTTCTAACCATGCTACTTTGGTCAAATCATCCAAGATACATAAGCTTGTTTTTAGTTGACAGAATTAAAATTTCATCTTTTATCTCACAAGTAAGTTCACTGGGGCATACAACAATACAAAGCTTGTAGAAGGGATATGAATATTTCATAAAGCACCAAGAATCCCTCTTATACATAAGAGGATTACGCGTTCTTCAGTTTGATCAAGAGAGTCCTTTCACTACCTGTTCTGGAAAGGCTCAACTTATCTAACACTTGCTCTTCTCTTTCCATGAACACAGAGTTTGTAGTTGAAACATAAATCCTTTTTCCTGCTTCCCAATCTCTCAGATTTTCAACATGAATAATATTACGTAAAGGAATTACCTGTCTGTACCACAGAAATAAGAAGCATTTTGCCTGGCTTTCCAAGTCCTCAGAATCTTACCATACCCTATTTTTGTCAGAATTTCATTGCCATTTTGGGGGTGATGAATTCTTCTGAGAATATGACTGAAATTCTGGATTCTTTACCACCAAGAATACAATATGTGTTCACAAAAATTTCTGGAGATGTTAGTGGGATTATGGACACCATTATGCAAATTTAACAAACTCGTAGGGTTTTATAATCTGTAATGATTGTTATACCATTTTATTTATCTGCACTGGCTTACCATTACCAGCTCAGTTAACATTCTACATCTTTCAGTAGTCAGTAATGTTAACCAGTGTCTTTAAAAAACTGTCTAACAATCACACATATATTGAGCTATGATGTCCTCTGATTCTATATTTTCATGTAATATTTTATTTTATAGTGTACAATTTACCAGTTCTGCCATTAATCATTATCTGTAATTAGAAGATTATTTCTTGTCTTCAGTTTTGTTTATTAAATTACAATTTTGGAAGATCATGTCACTATTTTCCTGATTTTCATTTTCTGACATTTAAAAATATATGTAAAAGAGGTTTAAATTAAATTTTTGAATTACATATTTTTGCATTTTTTAAAATATGTAGTTTCACTGACCAAACAAATGAAAATTCAAAGAAATAAAACTACAAAATGAATTGAAGAGCTTAGTGTAAAATTTTCTGAATATAGCCTTTGTTGTAACTACATACATAGATGTATAACCACACAAATATAGTTCATTTTTTTGAAACCAGTCACAATATTGTCTTAGCTACATTTTTACTCATTTAATATACTGTAAAAATGTGCCACACAAATAAATTATTTTATATCTTAGTTCTTGGTGGCTGTATGATGTATCATTTGGAGAAAAAGTATTTAAATAAACTAAGAGTATACTTAACATGTGCAGATTTCCATGGAATGCACATTAATTTCATAATAAAATGTAAGACCTAAGAAATTGATCTGTAAGCTATCTTCCTATATTTCTAATTTGAACACTATTCAATAACCTCAAAATTTAAAATGAAATAAACTACATAGGCATTAGAATTTTCTTTGCTCCTTTCTACCTCTTAAATTTTGGAATAATCCCTTTAAAGTAATAGATTCCAATAGCTTACAAGAAAAGACTCACCGTTACAAAAAGTTACTACAAAAATCTTTCATGTGCAATTAAATAATAATGTCTACGTGTTTACTTTGTGATCAGATTCATACTTAGCAGCTCAGTGAAATTTTAGAATAACGTTACGAGGAAATAACTATTATTAAGCCATTTCATAAAAATGAGCAAAATATCAGGATCTCAAAGAGATATTAACACTCCGTTGTTCATTATAGCACTATTAATAATAGTGACAATGTGGGAACAACGTAAACGCCTGATGGATGAATGGATAAAGAAAGTGTGGTAAGTACACACAGTGGAATTTTATTTAGTCTTTAAAAAGAAGGAAAACTTGCAATATGTGACAAGTTGGATGAACCTTGAAGGTATATTCCAAATGAAAAAAAGCTAGACACAGAAATACAAGTACTTCATGATTCTACTCACACAACCTATCTAAAATTGCCAAACTGAGAGAATCAGAGAGTAGAGTAGCGGCTTTTAGAGTCTGAAAGGAGGAGAAAATGGGGAAATGCTAATTAATGGCCATAAAATTTTAATCAGGTAAGATGAATAAATTCTAAAGATCTGCCATACAATGCTGTCTCTAACAATACTGTACTGTACACTTAAAAATGGTTATTTGATAAATCTCATGTTAAGTGTCTTTACAGAAGAAAAGTATATAGTTTTAACAAATTTTGTTTATATCACAAAGTAGATGATGATGTCCTATGGTGTTTCTTTACTAACAATTTTCAATACTTTTTTATGTAAAATGTAATGTCAACTAAGATATCTGAATAAAGTGAGCAAAATGTGCAGAAATATACCCTAAGTCACATATTTAGTAAGTAGCAGAACCAGAACTACAGGTAAAAGACTGATTAGCAACTGTATGCGTGTGCATGTGCGTGTGTGTGTGTGTGTGTGTGTGTGTATGTGTTTTGTGTATATATGTGTAGGTGACTACATGCTTAGTATATTTTAATACCCTAAAATCAAAGGATGGCTGTCTCGGCCAATATGAGTACATTCTACCTAACAGGAATAAACACAAACATGTAATCTCTGACTCTTTTCTCTATTCCTCCCTCATTCTCTCAGAATCAGAGTTACATTATCTTTCCCTGACCCATGACAAAAAAAAAGAATCTGTGCTTTTCACATTCTGTCCTTTGTGAAGAAGAGAAAATTTGACTGGCCAACATAAAATTATGCACTTTATCACTCCTGTGTATAATTCTAATAAGTAAATGACTAGGGCCTCTTGACTACCTCTCCACTAACAACTTTGGAAATAAAACAGATTTTTAAATATATGATTCGGTTACATTAATCACTTAAATATAAAAATTTAAAAATAAAACAAATCTAAATGAAAAAGCAAGTATTATGAGATCATGTCTAACAATAAAATCACCACTGATAAACCTAACACACTAAAAAGTAAGGTAAGTCTCCAAGTTGCTGGAAAAATAAGTAATGAAAAATTAAAAAGTTATAAATCTTACAAAAATGTAGGACAATGCTGAATTATCTGAATGACTAATATTGCTAGGTATGCTAGAGGAGATCAGCCAATGTTTAGTCCAGCGTTCTACTTGAGCCTTTTTTATTTCTACAGTTGCATGTTTTGCTTTATGTTTTGGTATGTTTGGAATTATTCCACAGGGGAAGGTAATAGAAGGAAAGAATAAAGATCAGAGCAGAAGTAAATAAAATAGCAACTAGAAAAACAATAGAAAATATTAACGGTGTTTCTTTTAAAGACAGACTGGCTTGTTCTAGACATTTACTGATTCCATAATATGCAATTCAGATTTAGTAAAGAACATTTAGTGAATGGAAATTGTCTCCCAACTCTGGTTTTTGTTTTTTTTTTTTTGTCCTTGTTAAGTGAACAAACACAACTGACAAAAAAATTTCACATCGAAATGTTCTTAAAGTCTAGGGGAAAAATTTCTTATGAACTAAATGTAATTCAGAAACATGTAACAGAAGGCATCTTAATGTCAGGCAGTGAGAGAAAGCAGAAAGTCAAAGATCTCTAAAGATGGTGGAGAAATGTCAGATATAGGTGATGGGGAAAAGGCAGCAAACCACACTGCCATGTGTGTACCTATGCAACAATCTTACATGTTCTTCACATGCACCCCAAAATCTAAAATGCAATAAAAAATGGGGGTGATGAAAAGGAAGAAGAGCTGCCTTTTATGAAAACGGAAATACTATTTTGTTTACTAAGAGGCAGATTTAAGAAAATAATATAATAGTCTAAATGAAAGACATTTCAAACATTTAGAAAAAAACTACTTTAATCACTTTAAACATTTTTTATCCCTTTTATAGTATACTACCACTGCAATTGACACAAGAAATGTTTGCTAAATTTCTGATGTTCATTTCCCAATAAATTTTTTTTTTTTTTTTTTTGTTTTTTTTTTTTTTTTTTGTGACAGAGTCTTGTCTCCCTCTGTCGCCCAGGCTGGAGGGCAGTGGCATGATCTTGGCTCACTGCAACCTCTGCCTCCCAGGTTCAAGTGATTCTCCTGCCTCAGCCTCCTGAGTAGCTGGGACTACTGGCACGTGCCACCACGCCCAGCTAATTTTTGTATTTTTAGTAGAGATAGGGTTTCACCATGTTGCTCAGGCTGGTCTCAAACTCCTGAACTTGTGATCCCCTGGCTTCGGCCTCCCAAAGTGCTGGGATTACAGGTGGGAGCCACCGCACCCAGCCTAAATCTTTGTACTCCTAAAAGAGTAAGCTATCGTATTGCTTATGACCACGACGTACATGATCATGAAAATATTTTTCTAATACTTAATGTAACATTTAGAAACATGACTAAGAATTTCAAATAGAATCAAAATACTGGCTTTGAATACTGGTTTTTTCAAAGGCCTGACATTTTTCTACAACAGAAATAAGATTGTCCTCATAACTGGTCCTCAGGTAGTGAGTACAGTAAGTTTCTCCAAGCCAAAGGCTGTCTATAAATATTAATCTACTTTTGTGTGCTATTAAATTTTCCTCTCCTGGAATGGTGAAAAATCTCCAATAATTCTTATGTTTTAATTTACTGAGAAAAGCAATTATTTCATTTAAACTGAGGTATTACATCTCAAATTATGAATGCCCAACATTTGTTAAAAGGCTCATATATTTAATATTACTTCAAAAATTGTGTAAACTTTATACAAGCCAGTATTGTCAAAATGTATTTTAAAATAAAAATTTCATTTTGAGCTTCAGCAGTTTGCTTGCTTTCTCTGCCCTCTTCCCTCCTCTCCTTCCACACCCCTAATCTCCCTCCCCAACATACACACACACATACACATACAAACACACAGTGAAAGTTGTTTTGAACAGAAAACCCTCAGGCTATTCAAAGCCCTTATTTTTGAGGAGAGAGTGGGGTAAGAGCCCACAGCTACTCATCTACTTCTGGCTCCTTTTCTAGGCTTATTCATTTCCTAGTTATATTTTACATCACTTCTCATCATTTTCTTCTCCATATGTTTTCTACTCTTAGTCAATAAGTTATAATTTTCCTCTTTATCTAATCTTGTTGGTATTAGGTGATAAAGATTCTTAGAGCAGCAGATTCCCAAAATCTGTTTCTTCCATCTCTCTCTCTCTTTTGTTTTTATTTTTTGAGACAGGGTCTCACTCTGTCACCAGGCTGGAGTGCAGAGGCGCAATCTTGGCTCATTGCAACCTCCACCTCCTGGGTTCAACGGATTCTCCTGCTTCAGCCTCCCGAGTAGCTGGGACTACAGGTGCGTGCCACCATGCCCAGTTAATTCTTGTATTTTTAGTAGAGACAGGGTTTCACCACGTTGGCCAGGATGATCTCGATCTCTTGACCTCAGGATCTGCCCGTCTCGGCCTCCCAGACTGCTAGGATTACAGGCGGGAGCCTGTGATGCCTGGCCCATTTCTTCCATCTCGTAAGCAAAGGCTTATTTCCATCGCCTTAGTAAGGCCATTTACTAAAATCACCTCCCACCTAAACTATTTTCATTCTTCACTTATCTAAGCCTCCTAAAGAGCCCAGTTCAAGATGAACTTACTCTATGGAAACTTTCCTGAGTACTTGTCAAAGGACCATCGTAGGATGCATAAACTGTAGATTCTTGGATCCTATTCATCAGGCTAGTAATGAGCCTTATATATCTATATTTGTACTACCTCCCCAATCACTGAAATTAGTTTGGAAAATAAAACGTGTGTTTGAAATACAAGGTAGCATATCTCATATTACTCATTCTTTTATATGTAGATCTATTACAATATGGTTGATGGGATTAATATTCATAGTAAGAGAAGGAAGATGATATAAAACTGTGCTGCAACAGGGTTTATATTGCAGGAATTGCTTCAAAAGCCTGAACAATGTATTAGAGTAATGGGTATCTGGTCTCCTAAGTATTGATTTTCACTCAACTCTCTCTTAGAATATACAATACAATCACAAAATTGGGCATATAAAAGAAATATGCGATGCTTTCATGCTTTATGTACCTAGTATACATTCTAGACATTTTCCTCTTGGAAAAACTACCTGCAAATATCATAATGTTGGTAGTGATAAATGCAATGAGGAAAAAATCAAAAGCTTTGAAAGAAGACAGAAAGCAATAGTAGTGGTATATTAAATAGGGTCATCAGAAAAGATCTCTGAGGTCTGAGCATGTTAAGGAAGTGAGCCATATGAATATCTGGGAAAAAGTCTTGCAGGAAGAGGGAAATATATGTGTAAAGTGACTGAGCTGGAAGTATGCTTAGCCTATTTGATGCCAAGCTAATAGGCCAGTGTATCTGGAGCTGAGTAGTGGGGTTAAGGGTAGGAAAAAAGGTAAGATACCTATAGGGAACAAATCATGTTGGTGTTTTGGATTTTCTTCTGAGTGTAAACTGAAGTTATTACAGAATTTAGAGCTACCCCCAACATCTTCTCTACTTACTCAGTTTGTAAATTCCCTAAGGGCAATAATATGGCCATATATGTCCCCCATGCTTGGCTCATTGTCTCTCATTCAGAATAGTTACCACTATTCCACAAGACCTACAGATTAGAATTATGGATTTAAGGCTTGCAAAGGAGACAAAAGGTCATCTTAGACAGCTATATGGTTCCGGTACATAGTAAGTGAACGTATTAATAAGCCATGTGTCAAATGACTAACGGCCTTTTACAACCAGTCTCATTAGCTAGTCCATACGTAAATACTTCTAACAGAGGCCTCAT
The DNA here is from genome assembly GCA_963573385.1 of Cacajao melanocephalus. Classification (NCBI taxonomy): domain Eukaryota; kingdom Metazoa; phylum Chordata; class Mammalia; order Primates; family Pitheciidae; genus Cacajao; species Cacajao melanocephalus. The sequence goes on from CAUYLG010001438.1 coordinate 74,998, forward strand.
TATTCTGCAAAACCTTTTACTGCATTTTGAGACATTTCTATTAAAGTATTCAAATATCACATATTTGACCCCATGAATTTTAGCAAGTTAATTTAGTTTATGATTTCAATTTGGTAATTTAATTTTTTATGCTTGAGGAGTTCATATCAACTATGGCCATGTTTTTATTTCATATTTCATTTTGTCCTTAGATGTTTCTGAAAACATAACAGTTATTAATACTATTCATACTTCTTTCCAGATTTCTGGAAACATGTAGTATGTTTTTGAGACATGTGGTATGAATATATTTCTTAGTTCTCTCTAGTTGGGTGAGATTATGTAACTTGTTGTGCCCATGAGTTGTGAACTGAGGTTGATACGTCACTTTCAGTTCAAGCATTTAATTGCCGGCACAAAACCTTCAAGAATTGTATTTCCCTCTGCAGAGTGACTGGGAATATTCCAGACAGTGATTGTTTCATCAGGCTGGGTTTCCAAATGACCACAATGAATAGAGTTCCCTTGCTGATTCACAGTGCACCGTGGAATGAAAAAATTATTATAAGGTGAAATTTAATAATCAGATCTAGAATGACTGATTTAGATGGCACATAATAAATATTAAGTGACTAGTAACACAATCTAACAGCAGTCTTTAACCTGCATATTAGGATGCATTAGTAAATCTCCAAACCAGAATTGGGTTATCCTGGTAAACAGCCTTATTGTAGTTTCTAGGACATAATAATTACTCAACAATTTTTTATTGAAAGAAGGAATGAATGTAACTATTCATCTAACAAGAGGTTATTTAGACACATTGCATCAATATTTCAAGGGTCATTTAGTAATAATGACTTATTTCTTTAAAAATTAAGAGGGTAAAAATAGTAAGTCATTAAATTTCCAATGAAAAAAACTGCACCATAGAAGCAAAATGAAATGTTATCACACATACAACACACACACACAGTATATACATAATGGATTTAGAGTTCTAGCTATGATGAGACTAGAGAAATAGGCACAGAAGGGAAAGTGCTGTTAGAGACAACCCATATACATAACATAGAACATGCTCCCTGTATAAGTGTTTAGTATTATTGGTAGTTTATGTGTATTGCTGTATGTGTATAGCCACACCCATATATATGGACACATAACATATAAATATATATTCCATTTGAAATTTTTGCTTTTAATCTAACCATGTATCAGTGCTACCTTTACAGCATGGTAATGAGTATATATATATAGCATGAATTTTAAAGATTTCATGATACTGCATTACATATATTTACCCTAAGTATTATTAATCTTATGGTGATAACTATTCAAGTGTTTATTAAACTTTCACTCTTTGAAAACCTGTTTTAACTACGTCTAACATCATTTTACTTATGAGATTACCCCTAAATTTAAATTTTGTGATTTATTGAAAAATTATGCACCAGAAGAACAGCCTCAATTTATTCTGTCATAAGCCCTCTTATAATTTTTAATGTTTCCTGTTTATGTTCTGCAAAATTATCAGTATTATCACTCTTTCAATCTGCCTATCTGGTAACTAAAAATAATTTTATTATATTTTTTATTAAGTAGATGGCATGTCTTTTCATATACTTACTGATACATTAACTTTTTTACTTTTGTCATGTTCTGGCTCATGCTCTTTATGAATTTTCCTATTGGGGTGTTCTTGTTTAACTTATTGATTTACCAGCATTATATACATATGAGGGCTATCAATCCTTCATATGTTATAAATGTTACAAATAATTTTCCCAACTTTGTATTTGACTTGTAACTTTCTTTACAGTCCTTCTTAAAAGCATCATAACCAAGACATGATGCAAGAATTGCCTTACTAAATTCCTTCACTAACTCCATAAATAATTAATTATAATTATGGTCTATGAAGCAATAGAAATGTTAAGATTTTTAAGAGCTTATAGAAACTTTATTTCACATTTATTCTGGCTTCTAGGATTAAGTGCGCAGTAAGCAATTATTAAATTAATAGTAATACTACAGTGCTTCTGGCATACTTGTTCCTGAACTATTTGAGGTACCAAAATAGTTAAAATGAGTTTAATCACCTTGCTCGAATGAAATTTAAATGATAAAATAGAAGTAGAAGAATCCATGGGCACATCTTATTTGTCATTCCATTAATGATCTAAATTTCTTCTTGAAATGACTTTTTGAGGTATTATAAAGCAAATCTGAATGTTTCAGAAAGAGAACTACGTATCTCAGGAAGCAGATAATTGCCACTGGATTTAGCAATCTGACCCACAATATAGAAATTTCTAATTAAAGTTCTCTTTTTATAATGCTAATCTTGCAGCCAAAAATTTCCTTGGGACATGTTATAATGAAGATAAAATGTACCACGATTTTAAATTAACCAGAGATCCCAGAGAAACCTAATAAACATTTTCATAAATGTTCACTATAAGTAAATTTTACTGTGAAGTAATTCCATTGTTAAACATAGCTCTCTCATCCCTGGCATCATTACACTGTAAATAACTGAACTAATAGAAATAAATATTTAAAATGCTAAGCTTTCAGATCTCGATTTGATATATACAAAAGAAGAACACAGCTTTATGTAGCTGAATTGGTATGCAGATGATCTGGAAATAAGGAGTCTCACAACAATACCATCAACTCATCATTAATCCTTTCAAAAATAGTTTATTTCCCCAGAGATTTAATTGATAGCATTCTCATAATTTTAAAAATGACTGTATTTCTATCAAACATTATAATGAACAAAATATGTGACTACTAATTATGTGTTGATTTTAAAATCACTCTGAATTAGTTACTACTAAGTAAGATGTCTCTTCAAAAGAATTCATATTTTTCTTTGTGTTTATATGCTTAAGGCGGTAAACATTTACTGCAAAGAAACAAGTTTGCTAGCAGATTTGGGACTCACATGGATTTATCACATGTATTACATTATAGGAGGCTCTGTGTTGATCTACAGGTTAAGAAGTTTATGTTGATTAACCAAGTATTATTACATGTTGGCATTGATATTATTTGTAGATAAAGACCACAACATGCAAGGGTATGTCTTGCCAGAATTCTATAGCAGGGATTATAATCACGCCTGGGTATCCACTAATTATACATTTTAAGAAATGCATCTGTATGGCCAGGCATGGTGGCTCATACCTGTAATCCTAGCACTTTGGGAGGCTGAGGCAGGTAGACCACCTGAGGTCAAGAGTTCGAGACCAGCCTGGCCAATATGATGAAACCTCGTCTTTACCAAAGAATACAAAAATAAGCTGGGCATTGTGGTGGGTGCCTGTAATCTCAGCTACTCGGGAAGCTGAGGCAGGAGAATCGTTCGAATCCAGGAGGCAGAGGTTGCAGTGAGCCGAGATCATGCCATTGCACTTCGGCCTGGGCAACGGAGCAAAAACTCTGTTGAAATAGAGATAGAGAGGTGTGTGTCTGTGTGTGAGAGAGACAGAGAGAGAGATGAGAGAGAGAGAGAAAGATGTGAGAGAGAGAGAGAAGGAAAGAAAGAAAATAAATGCAAAAAAGAAAATCAAATTAATCAATGTAGAAACTGGAGTCTATCCTACAGAAAATGTGACAGTGTGATGAATTAGCTTAAAATAATTAGAATCCTTAAGAAGACATTATATTTAACAAAATTCAGGATAACAGGACCCAATATTTCTACTCTGTGATCTTAGGTACAGAACTTAGTATATCTGAGCTTCAGTTTCTTCACCTGTAAAATGAAAGATGTGGACGTTGCTCTGTCTACTTAACATTCTTGGTATTAAATTACTCGTATAAATTATTTTCAAATGAATTTGAAATTTCATCTGCGCTGGAAAGCAGTTAGGTGGGCATTTCAGCTCCTACTCTGTAACACTTATGTGCAAGAACATTCTCAAACTTCTTAGTTAATCAGGAGCCTGGATATCTGAAGATCTGTACAAACTTACCTAAACAAGCACAGTCATCAATAAGTAGAGTGCACTTTATTGAATACCTGTTAGGCACCATGCTAGCCATGTTTTGCAAGTGACCTAGATTCTTCAGAAGAATCTTGTAAGTTCTGACAGATTCTACTTTTTTAAGCTGGATACAATAATATGTTTTCATCTTACACGTTCTTCTTACAATGTACCACTGGCACTTCACCATCAAGAGTTGGGTTTGTTTATGTTTCCTCCCCTTGACTAGGATGGATCCCTGATCATGGTAGAAGTTATACTGTGTGACTTCCAAGACTAAGTCACAAAAGGCAAGACAGTTTCTGCTTGGTACTTTTTGGGTCACTTACTCTTGGAATCCAGCCAGCATTTAGTGAGGGACTGCAGATTAAATGAGGCGGCCACATATACACGTTCCAGCCAACTGCTCTAGCTGAAGTTCCAGCAACAGCTGTGAGGCATATGAGTGAAGAAGCCTTCAAAATGACTTCAGCTTCGCCTACTATTTTATTGCTGTATGAGAAGCCCTGAACCCAGCTGAGCCCCAGAATCAAAAGAGATAATAACAAAAATGAGTGTTTTTATAAAGTCCCAAGTTTTGAGGTGATTTGCTGCATGGCAATGGTTACTGGTGAACAAGGTAAGCATGCCCATATTACACAGGTGAGCTAAGCATTACACAGGTATGTTAAGAGATAACTGAATCACACAACAACTAAGAGGATGTTAACAGAAATTCTTACTTCCATAAAGACTTGATTTGTAAAACCAAAAGAAAGTATTAAATGTTTGACAAAGATATTCTTTAGGAGGCCCTAAAGGCAGCATACTGCTTCTAGCTTACATGTGGCAATCCAATCTACTAATGACTACAAATAAGCTACCCTGACCTGTTTAAACCTTGTAGCACAAATTAGCTCAATTCCACCCAATAATTCATTCAAATTATAGAAAACTACAAGTCCCATAAAATGTAATAAACATGAGTTCAATGATAGCATTCAAATGTCCTTGGTTTGCAAAAATTGACTCTATTTTTGTAACATTCACAGTAGTACCTCTGGACTTATCTCTGGTATCAAGAGACAGAAAAGTCATTTGCCAGTATAGTTGGTTAAATTATGTATCATCTCTTCCAGAAACTCAAAATATCTTTACCAAATGTAAAAATCGACTTTCATTCTACATTTTTGGATTTATATTTAGATTACATTATAATTTACATACATAATGCAAAATTGAAGAGTGTTGATCCATGTTGTTGTAAATACTTCTTCACCCTTAAACACTTATTGAATGCCTGTTGTGTAAGAAGGTGAATGGAGTCTTTTCTCTCTCACACACTATGTATTAGTGAAGGCTTTTCTCACATACGGTATGCATTATTTTAGCCACCCATGGAAAGTTGAAAGTATCTCCATTTTAGAGATGAGAAAACTGAGTAATAGTGGAAAAATAGCATATGCAGCCCCCACAGACAGACTTGATTCCTCTTATACTCCTGTTTTCATCTCAATGTCTTAGCTATGGAATATTCTTTAATCTTCTTTGAAAAGTGTAACACCATTAAAATTCTTATTTACATCAAAATAAACATTAACAGAATAATTCAGAGGACAAAACAGGAAATATATTTGTGACATGGATGACAGATCATTTACTTCCTTATTTACAATTATCTATCAAGCAGAAAACTAACATTCGCACACTGTTCAATCTTTCTTTAAGCCTCAATTGCCTAACCTATTTTGATAGGTAACTCTATTTGTGGAGTTACATCTTTATGAGGTTGCTTTGAAAATCAGAAATAATAAATGTAAATTACATGCTAGGCATTTAACACATTTCCTAAATGCAGGCACACCTAGTGGAATAAATGATGTATTTTGGTTATACTATACTTATAGAATTTTTATACTTAATGAAGATTGTACCTTAAATAACTTTTTATTTTGAAATTACTTACACTAAGTCATTTTTTAAAAGCCTCCAGGTTTTTGGACTATAACACAATAATGTTCCTTTAATATTAATAAAGAGGCCACTATGAACAATTTTACACGAAGAAACTGTATAATCCAAAAAATGGATAAATTCCTAGAAACTTAAACCCTACCAAATCTGAACTGTGTAAAAATAGAAAGTCTGAGTAGATCAATACAAGTAAGGAGATTTAATCAGTAATTTAAAAACTCCCAACAAAGAAGAGCCCAAGACCAGATGACTCGATTAGTGATTTCTATCAAGCATTTTAAAAAAGAATTAATGCCAATTCTTCTCAAATTCTTCCAAAAAACTGAATTGGAAGAAGTACTTTCAAATTCATTTTATAAGGTCAGCATTACCAAAGACAGAAAAAAGCATCACACGAAAACTGCAGGTCCATATCCTTGATGGGTATAGAGGCAAAATTCTCAACAAAATTCCAGCAAACTTTAACAGCACATTAAGAGGACCACACACCATGACCAAGTGAGATTTATCCTTGGGATACAAGGATGGTTCAACATGAAAATCAGTCAGTATGATACACCACATTAACAAAATAAATAAGAAGTCACATAATCATTCCATTAGATGCTGAAACCTTGACAAAATTCAACACAATTTCATTATTTTTTTAAATTAAACTCTCAACAAACTATGAATAGAAGGAAATTGCTTCAATATAATAAAAGCCATATATAAAAAGATCACAGCTCACATCATAACAACTGAGGACTGAAAGCATTTCCTATGAAATCAGGAGCGGGAGGAACAAGCTAAGTATGCCCATTCTTGTCACTTCTATTGACCACAATACTGGAAGTTCTTGCTAGAATAATTAGGCAAGAAAAAATAAATTAAAGGCATATAAATCAGAAATGAAGAATATTATTTCTATTTGCAGATGACAAAATCTTATGAATAGAAATCCCTAGAATCCATTAAAAACACAAGAACCAATTTAAAAATCAGGAAAGTTGTAAGGTACAATATCAACATATAAAAATTAATTGAGTATCTTTGCACTAATAATGAAAAGGAAATTAGGAAACAAATTACATTATAATAGAACACACTTTAGCACACAAAAGAACACAGTGATAAACTTAACTAAGGAAGTCAAAGAGTATGCACTGAAAACTACAGAACATTGATGAAAGAAATTTAAGAAGACAAAATCAAATGGAAAGACATCCTACATTCATGGATTGGAGGACTTGAAATTGTCATTATATTCACAGCAATCTGCAGAACTAATATAATCTCTATCAAAATCCCAATGGCATTTTTCACACCCAGGGAGAAAATTTCTGAACTCGTATTGAACCACTAAGAATCCCAAATGGCTAAATCAACCTTAAGAAAGAAGTACAAAATTGGAGGTATCATACTTCTCGATTTCAAAATATATTACAAAGCTACAGTAATTAAAAATAAATTTTATTGTCATGAAGACAGACATATAGACCAATGGAACAGAATAGAAAGCCCAGAAATAAATCTACATATATATGGTTATGACGTTCCACAAGACAGCCAACAATACACAAGGAGGAAAGGATAATCTCTTCAACAAATGGTGCTGTAAAAACTGGATATCCACATGCAGAAAGAATGAAACTGTATGCTTATCTTATGCCAATGCAAATATCAACTCCAAATGGACAAAATACGTAAACGTAAAACCTCAATCCATAAAACTCCTAGAAGAAAACATTGGAAAAATCTTGTGACATTCATCGTGGAAATTATTTCATGGATATGACACCAAAAGCACAAGCAACAAAAAGAAAAAAAAAATACAATTGAGACTACATAAAACTATAAAGCTTCTGTTCAAAAAAGGAAACACCACTGTGAAAAGGCAATCTATGGAATGGGAAAAATATAAATCATACATGCATATTAAGAGAATTATTTCTAACTCAGAACTATTAAGAGGGTTAAATCAAGTGAATTATGTAAAGAGTATTTCATGGTATATCTACATTCGAAGTTATCAAGAAAACAGCCAGCAATATTATGATTACTATTTTAAATACATCAGGCGTTAGATAAGACTCTGTGGTCAGACCTGAGGACCTTACTATATGATAGTAACAAGTGGCTATTTTCTGCAATACATAAAGAACTCCTACAACTCACCGGCAAAAAACCTAAAAACCCAATTAAAAATGGGCTAAACGCCTGGATAGACATTTCTCCAAAGATGACATGCAAATGGTGGACAGGCATATGAAAATATGTTCAACATTATGAATTATCAGAGAATGTAAATGAAAAGCAGAATTAGCTATCACATTTATACCTGTTAGACGGCTACTATTAAAAAATGTATTAGTAACAATGTGGAAAAATTGGAACTACTGTGTACTGTTGTTGAAATTAAGAATGGCACGATTATCAGGGAAAATAATACGGTGGTTCCTCAAAAAACCAAAAACAGAACTACCACATGATCTAGCAATCTCACTTCTGGATACTTATCCAAAAGAACTGAAATCAGGATCTTGAAGATACACCTGTGCTCCCATGTTCATTGCAACACTATTCACAATAGCCAAGATGTGGAAACATCCTCAATGTCCATTGATGGATGAAGAGATAAAGAAAATATGGTATATACATACAAGAGATTATTATTAGTATTCAAAAAGAAAGAGATCCTGCCACATTACAACATGGATGAACCCTGAGGACATTATGAGAAGTGAAATAAGACAGTCACAGAACGACAAATACTCCATGATTCTACTGAAAAGAGGTATGTATAATAATCAAGCTGACCAAATCAGAGAGTGAAATAGTAGTTGCTAGAGGCCTTGGAGAGGAGGAAATGGGAAGTTGCTCATGAACAAAGGTTCAGTTATGAAAGATGAGAAAATTCTCAAGATCTGTTGTACTACTTGTGCCTATAGTGAACAATGCTATGTTTTACACTTAAAAGTTACTTAAGGGTGTGAATCATACGTTAAGTGTTCTTACCACAATAAAATGCAATTTTGAAAGAAGTTAAAGGGTAAGAGTGTATTTGTTGAAAATAACATCATCACATATAATCACTTTAAGGTTCCTTCCAGTTTTAAAATTATACTCAGAAGTCTTCAGTATACCAATCTATAGAGTAGAGCTAAAACCTAACAATCCTGTTTCTGGGTCACTTGTTCTGTCACATCTGAATGTATAAAGGCTTTCTCGAAGCAAATCAATGATACTTTTAATCTAAGGAGCACCCCCAACTGGCTGGCTTTGTGTCCTCTGTTCGCCAGTTATTTCCTACAATCTGCGTACAGTCTGAGGGACGAGTTGTATTGGGGGTGGGGGGGCAATGGCAGAGATAGAGTTAAAAATCTCCTCTCCCTCGTCCCTCCCAACACAGGATTGTTGGATGTAAAATCACCTAGAAGTGCTTTTTTTTTTTTCTGCTTTATAAAAGGCATTACTATGTTCGACTCTGTATGGTTCCAAGATTGTTCCTCAGCAACTTTAGAACTAAAAGGATATCCCTTTCCTTAGAATCTTTTACTCAGTATATTAACTTGCCAAACTCTATACAGGTTGTGAGTTTGCTTATAAATCAGAACCCAGGACCCAGGCTATATCTTCTCATAGAAGTGCTAATAAAAATATAAAAATGTTCTCATATCAGACCACAAAATCTTATCTAACGCTGGATGTGTTTAAAGTAGTAATCATGATATTGGTTGGTGGGGTTTTTTTTTTTTTTTTTTTGAAAACTTACAATGTGCTTATACCATGGAATGTTCTTTAGGTAATTCATTTCATTTAACCCTCCTAATAGCTCTATGAGTTACAAATAGTTTTAATAATACACATGAGGAAACTGAGGCTCAGAGTTCAAGAAACTCTCTCAAGGTCACTTAGCAAGTAAGTAATAATGAAGGGTCTTAAAAGTAGAAGTGGGAGGCAGAAGAGTAGGTCAGAGTGATGTCATAGGAGAAAGACTCAATTTGCCCGTCTTAGCTTTGAAGTTGAAAGGGGGCCATGAGCCAATGAATGCAGTCAGCCTCTAGAAAAGGCATGGAAATGGTTTTCCCTGACAGACTCCAAAAGGAAGGCAGTCCAGCTGATACATTAACTTTAGCCCAAAGAGACCTGTTTTACACATCTGAACTACAGAAATGTAAAATAATAAATATGCGTTGTTTAAGGCCTCTAGGTTTGTAGTTGTTGCATCAGAAATAAAAAACTCATACATAGGCACATGATTAGTTATCAGGGTGGGTTAATTTAAAAGAAGTATGTTTTTGTTCCTGTGGCCATCAACTATTCAGTGTAGTGTTTTCAGATAGAGTTTTGCCCAGGCTGGAGTGCAGTGGCTGATCTCAGCTCACTACAACCTCTACCTCCCGGCTCTGAGTGATTCTCATGCCTCAGCTTCCCAAGTAGCTGAGATTACAGGTGTGTGCCACCATACCGAGTTAAGTTCTGCGTTTTTGTAAGAGACAGGGTTTTGCCATGTTGGCCAGGCTGGTCTCAAACTGCTGGCCTCAAATGATCTGCCTGCCTCAGCCTCCCAAAGTGCCAGGATTATAAGCATGAGTCACTGTGCCTAGCACTCAGTGTAGTTTGTAGTTTTTGTTTTTTAAAGTGTTACAATGCAGGTACCCTTCACGTTTACTGTCATTTGAACTACTCTAACCAGCAACAACTCCAAACACACACACACACACACACACCACTGAAATTGTTCTTATTAAAGTGGATATAAGCTAGAGTGAGCATATAACTTATTGGTCAAAACGGGAATGTTTTAAGAGTGAATAGGGGTGTTAGTAATTCCATTATAATAACTGCTATATATTAGGATTTCCCAGATATCTTACTCTACTGATGTTTTGCTAAATTCATTGAATAATTTTCAACTATGTTATTTGAACTAATCAGTAATATTTAATATAGTTAGACATCTTCTTTTCCCTGAAAACACTTTCCTCTGGATTCCAGAAAACCACATTTATCTTCTCCTTTTTCTCCCTTCTTTCTAGCCGCCCTTTTCAAACCCTTTGCTGATGCCTCATCATATATTAATCTAGAGATACCTTATTTGTCTATACATTTTTTCTTCATAATCTTATCCAGGCCAACGGATTTAAATACTATTATTGCCCTCAACTCTGATCTTAGACCCCCATCTTCACATGTATTCAAAGCCTCATAGGTATCTCAAGATTAGTATTTCAAAACTAAAATTTTAATGTTCACTCCCAAACTTGTTCCTTCTATAGTCTCTCCCATCTTGGTTTGTGGCAATTCTATTTGGTCAGTTTCTTAAGTGAAAAACCTCATATTAATCCTCAGTTTCTCTAATTTTTTCATAAGCCAGATGCACTGCATCAGGTGAGAAATGACTTTGATGAAATATTGGCTTCCAATTCTGCTCCCAGATATTCTATCCTCAAGATCATGAAACAGAAAAGCTCACAGATAAAATTAAAATACTCCTATCATACCATTTATTTATTTTTATTCTTTCTTTATTTATTTTTTTGAGACAGAGTTTCACTCTTGTTGCCCAGGCTGGAGTGCAATGGTATGATCTCAACTCACTGCAACCTCCACCTCCCAGGTTGAAGGAATTCTGCCTCAGCCTCCCAAGTAGCTGGGATTACAGGCATGTGCCACCACACCCAACGAATTTTGTACTTTTAGTAGGATGGGGTTTCACCATGTTGGTCCGGTTGGTCTGGAACTCCTGACCTCAGGTGATGCACCTGCCGTAGCCTCCCAAAGTGCTGGGATTACAGGTGTGAGCCACCACAACCGACCTTACCATTTATTAAATGAGTGAAAAACATATGGCAAGAAGGAAGAGATTAGGAGGATAATAAAATTAGAATAAATTCAGACACAAATTGTTCTGTGTGTTTGTTTATGTGTCACTTGGTCCAATAATAGTACCTGGCACATAGTAGGTGATTCAAAAACAAGTGCTAAATAACTGAATGTATGAATACTGCTCTATGTGAGAGTAACCCAATATACAAGAATCACAGTAGAGAAAATGCAGTGTCACTCTAGTATAATGAGCATGGGCGTGGAGTTGGATAAATGTTAATTTGAATTCAGGTTCTACCACTTACTAATTAGGTCTAGAAATATGAATTAAGTTGGTCAATTTCAAACAGAGACAGAAGTACTCTAAGCTAAGGGAAACATAAAAGCTAACATGGAAAACTTCTGGGAACCTGTGTAGGAGTACAAGTGACTTAATTTGGTTGAAGAAAACATGAAATACATGTGTAACGAGCATAAATATAAATTATCAATATATTCAGAAATCTTTTTGAGGCAGTTTAGGAGAGTAGCCTTGTTATACAGGCAAAAGAAAGTGAAAAAAATTTTTGAATGATATTATTAGGGCTGTGACTAACATTTAAAAAATGGACAAGAAACTTCATAATAAAATTCACTTGGAGACACTAGGTTTGAGATATTAGTGGATATCAAGGTATACAAACCTACCACATAGTTGAAAATGAGTTGGCCATAACTCAAGAAAGATTGGAAGTGGTGAAGACACAGATACAGTGATCATTTGCATACACATTGAAGCCAGGAGATTAAAGTACGTTGATAAGAGAACAAGTACACAGGTAAGAAGGCCAAGAGATCTCCCATGAGATTAATAAGCCAAGGAAATTGTAAGAGCAGAAAGAGCCAGATAATGAAAGACACAGAAGAGTCAGAGAGGAAGAACCTGCTGAGTGTACAGGCTCTCAGAAAAATCTGTCATCAGTGGTAGAAAGTTAGGAGAGTTAAATGAAAGCCATTTGGCTCTGTGACTAAGAACACATATTTGCGGAATAAGTAAATGAACAGTTAAAGTAGAGTGGTGTGTTTGGGGAGTGGGGGCACGCAGGTGTTTTCCTTAAGGGACAGTCACCTGCATGGCTCTCTTCTCTTATCGAAAACTTCATGTTTCTCTGTAGACCAACAAGTAAACACCTCAATAAAACATTCTGATGCAATCAAATCTAGCCTGTCTTGAGTTCATTTGAAGTAGAGCAGATACAGCCTAAAGGGGCAGTGTAAGCTCAGTCCTTTTGACACTTTTGAAAACATTTTCTTAGTGTGAATAATTAAAGCATAAACTTATCAAACCTAACTACATGTAACATCATCTTCTGCTATGCTTCCTTTAGTAACCGTCAGAATATATCATCCCCCATCTCTTGTGATTTGTGCTGCTTCTTTTCTGAAGGATAAACGTTCCGTTTATTTAAATGGCTTATGGTAAATAAAACAGGTAAGTGAATTTGTTGAATTATCTGTAATTTATGACATATTACATATTTGGTAATATTTACACAAAGGTAGAATGAACAAATAGAGTCTAGCAGGATGTAAGTCCATTTGCAATTACTTCATTAAAAAGTCATACCTGAGCAATGCCTTAATGAAGTGGTAATGAGGTGAAAATGTGCTACCAGAACAGGCATTGAGAAAACCTAGAAAAGGCAGCTCAATAAAGTGATCATGAGACAGGGGAAAAACCCTTATATTCTTTGCTTGGTTTATGCTCCTTAATTTTAGGAAGTGACACTAATTCCTTAAGTCTTGGTGGTTTCACTGTGGGGAGTGGTGATAAAAAGAATCTAGAGAGTTGATGGGGAGTCAAGATCCAGAATGAGAGGGAGTGAGAAGAGAACTCTGCAAGTAAACTAGCCAAGGATAGAGGTTATAACCCTTCAGAGTTTAGAATTTTCAGCTATTACATTAATCGACCGCCAAATAAATTACCCATTAAATGCACACTACTATCTTAAAATAAATCAACGAGTCTCCCAAAATGTACATAATTTTTAGCCAGTAGGATCAGGTCTATCGTTTTTAAACTCCCATTCATAGTGTAGTTTTGATAAAAATCACATCCCTCTAGAATATTTCAAATTGGCTCCATTGAGTGAAATAAATAAGGCATTTTTGTTAAAAAGTCATTTTTGCAAATCTAGCAATCCTAGCACATTTCATTCCCATCTGGTAACATCCACAAGGCTATTTCTTGTATGTTGGGTTCCATACAATATTGCAAGGGTGGAAAACTCCACTGAGAAGCTTCCTCATATAGAAAGTACTAAACATTGCCTAGCATACGACCTGGTTTGATTCTGACTTTTTCTTATAAATACTACAGAGCGTGCTATATACAAGTTTAAATTAGCAAAATTAAAGGAGAGCATATGAAGAAGCTTGCAGTAATATTTTTCTTACACAGTATATTTTAGAATGAATATATCAAATAATCCACTTAGAGTATGTATTTCCTTTATGTATATCTAGAAAGATCTCCCCAAATAGTGTAATTAGTAATTTTCACCTATTTGCCCACGTCTTGAAGATACATATATAAACCTTTTAATGAGCTTCACATTTTTATAACCATTAATAGCCTTTATAAAAGAGAATCATAGAGGTTATTATATAATGAAAGTAGAAATTATTATAGGTACTATGGGAATTCATATTTATGAAAAATCACCATATAGTAAACCTAGAGAAGTCTCAATAATAAAGCAGAATCATATGAGGGAATCAATAAAACTGAGAAAAACAAAACAGCTCTTCACGGGGAGATAAAAGGCACTGAAACACTCAAGGAAGTAAAAGCAGTGCTAGATTATCTTGGAAAAGTTCTCTGGTTTGTACAACAGACAATAACTGTTGACAGACCTGTGCAGGAAATGAGCTCCGTGTAGGGTCAGAGGTGGCGACATAAGCAGCCTGTGTGAAGGCATAGCTCTTGAATCGAGGCTTTGGGGAGGAAGTAGTTCTCTCATAGCCCTGTGCTAGACTGACTGTGATCTGCAGAGAAGGGTTTGGGGGAGTAGACAGAGAGGAGGAGGGAAAACCATAAGTAACCCGAAAGGACTACTCTCCAACATAGTAGAAAACAGAACATTAAATGGAAATGGTGAGATGCAATGTTTAACACTAAACATGTATAAATGATATTAGAAATTGGTACACTCCCAGAATTATGGCACTTAATATGATGTTGGATAGTAAGTGATCTGGGGAGACATGCGGATGCTATTTAACCATGAGGATTCCGTAAAGACACAACTCCAGCATTTACATGGGATGATGCTCTTCAATCCAGCAAAAACAGGCATTGAAAAGCAGTTTTCTCCAAACCCAAAGTAAGTAAAATCAGAATTCATCAGGTCCATACACTGGAAAGGACTGAAGATTTCATAAGCTAATACAGAGCTAGCTCAGTCAAGTGAGGGAGTTTGGCCTAAGAGCTTTCTACATATTCAGCAGGAATGTTGCTAAAGGTTTTTTTCACCATTGCATATGCCTGAGAAAGTATAGGAAAACATCCAAACTACCCACTGTTGAGAGCAAGAACAAGCCAATGTACTGCAAGAATCCCACTGAATTCTTTATCATTAGATAATGAAGAATTTCATATATTTTTCTTTCATGTTTATTTGTAATATTTTAAACCACTTTTCTATTTTCAAAATTGTTATCCCAATTAATCAAAATCTGTTGATTTTGTACATATTTTCATAAAGTATTTTTAATTAAAAACACCACTCGTCTTTAATCTTGCTCTAGCTCTTTGTTCTAGTTGATGAAGATTTGAGAGTTTAATAGGTACGTAAGTTTGCCTTTCATTTCATTGTGTGTTACACAATGAAAATGCAACAGTTTATGTTCTACATTCCTATATGGCACATATCCATAGAATTTTTTAAATATGTTTTGAAAAGAATATTGTAGTCCATGAAGCAAAATTGAAAAGGTTTACGCAGCCTCTGTCTCTCTCTTTCTGTATATATACATACATTAGACTCTGTGTGTGTGTGTGTGTGTGTGTGTATATATATATATACACACACACATATACATATACACACACATTCTATATATATGTACAATGTATACAGATATATATGTACAGACATATATATCTGTTATATATATGCACATAACTAAAAATGCATATAAATAACATCTTTGATATTAGCTGTCCTTTAGATACCTTACCTGCTGAGAATAGTGCATTTGATGATGTAACTGATAATGCTCTTCTTTAGTCACTTTAGGTGGCCTTGGCAACATTTCCACTTCCTGGATGGCTTCAATGCTCACTTGTTGAGGCAAAACTTGGAAGAGTGATGTGATGTACATTAAGATGGACTTCTTATCTGGATAAGTGGTAGCAACATCTGCAAGCACATTAACACTACACATCAATTTTTGGTTTCTATATTTGAGACTCTAAAAGGATAATGAACGAATCAATGTTACAGGAACACGATAGATTAATGAACACCCAATTGTCCATGAATGTCCTCTAGAGACTAATTAGAACATGATAATCAGGCCTAAAATGTCTTTCCAATTTGGTAGACCAATGAGATGAGCACTAAAGTTAATTTCTTTTCCTTGTTCATATAAAAACTTCATTCCATAATACTTCTTCCTAAGTCAAATTGCTAAAGTAGCCCATCTAACAGAGTAGCTTTCATTAGATAAGAAACAAAAATAAAAGAGTACGTTTTCCTTTCCATGGAAATTTATATTAACATGTCAATTAAAATGGTGCACTGGTAATTAAACAATTACACAAAATGGCTTAATGCTTTGCTTCTCAGTAAAGAAACCTGATACCTTTTAATTGAATCTTGCTGACATTAAAGTATGCAGAGAGCTAAATATGTCTCTGTGCTGAAATGAGTCATGTATCCACAATATAAATTGAACAGAATATCATGATTTTTAATATTCCTTAAAATTTGTTAATTTTAATATACCTTTAAAATGTGTTAATTTTAAAAAAATTAAAAATATTTGTTTACATTATGGTGCATCTGTTAAAGTAGAATGTCACTTTCCTTCTTAGACATTAGAGATAAATTTAAAAGTCCTGCACATTAAGTTGATCTGACTTTATGTCCTTTGCCACATCCAAAGAGTGAATGAAACCCAGCATTTAAAGTCAATAATAATTTGTAATAACACATATAGAGTAGCAGCTCCTTCAAAAGATTATTTTGCTACTTGGCATTACAATTTACTTACTGCACTCATTCCAGTGAACCAAGATGTAAAATAATCCTTTATGTGAAGTGTGTCATTAGTACTAAAAGTGTTAAAACTTAAGTTCTGAACGAAATACTATTGACATAGCATTTCATTGTCATCCTTTTGCATCCTTTAACAAAAAGGAAATTCTCTCATTGAGACAACATGTGTAAATCTGGAGGATATTAAGTGATCTAAGCCAAAGAAAGACAAGTACCACATGATCTCACTTATACGTGGAATCTAAAAAGTTGAATTCATGGAAGTAAAGCGTAGAATGGTGGTTACTATGGGGCTGCAGGGTGGGAGTTGGGAAGATGTTGGTCAAAGGACACCAAATTTCAGATAGGAAAAGTAAGTTCAAGAGATCTACTGTACAATCTAGTTAATATTATTTTATTCCTAAAAATTGGTGCAAGAGTAGTTACTAAGTGCACTTGCCATAAAACATGAGAAGCATATGAAGTAATGCATGTTAATTAGTTCAATTTAGCTATTCCGGAATGTATACATAAATTTTTTAATAATGAATTAAAAATCAAAGACAAAATGTAAACATAAATCCTGGCAGCAGGTCAAGGCAATGTGGCAATGCATTTTACTTGTGATAAATTCACCTTAGCTTAACTACTATTAAGAGATCTGTATGAAATATGTATATTCTGATCAGGTGTTATGATTATAAGTGAAAAAGCCAAGAGTCAAGTCTCAAGTCCATTAGCACAAACGGAGGTTGAACAGGTGACCTCCATCAATTCTTTTGCAAGTATCAGGACCATGATTAATCAGAACAACTATTTTTAAAGTATTTTTAAAAAGAGTTGCAGGAGAGGGAAAAATTAACTAATGTTCCTTGGTCTACTTCTATCCATAGAATAATACAGTGCTTCTCAATTTTTAATGTGCATATGAATCACCTGGGAACCTTTTAAAACTACAGAATCTGATTCAATAGGTCTGGGGTGGAGCCTGGAGCTCTTCATTTCCAATCATCTCCCAAGTACTGCTGAAACTGCTAAGCCTGCTACATTTTGAATAAGAGCCAAAAACATTAATTATAAGCAGACTGTTACATCATCTCCCATTTTACTGTTTTATTCATTTTTCTCAAATGATATTTATTGGACTTTTCAATGCACAAGGCTGAGAAGTACGAAGTTATACAACACATATGCTCAACTTACTATACTTTAATTATTAACCAACAGAGGGTCGAAGTAAGTTTTGCAAATAATTTTTAAAGAAGAACTAAGTAAGATTCAATGTTTAATACTAAACATGTATAAACAAGAGTAGAAATTGGTACACTCCCAGAATTATGGCACTCAATGTCATGTTGCATAGTAAATAATCTGCGAACATCTGAGGGTGCAATTTAGCCATGAGGATTCCATAATGACACAACCCCAACATTTATATGGGATGGTACTCTTACATGGGATGGACACTGCCATTCTTAGTAATCTTACTAACTTAGCTTTGGAATTCTGAAGCCTAGAAATCTCCAGTTCATTTGATAATTGTTTTTCAAAATATTTGACCAATTGTTTATTAGATGGTAGATACTATACTTTACCGTATCTTAAAATTCTAGAAAACTTTCTTCCTTCTCACTAGTAACTAGTCAGTTTTACCTGTCATTAGCATAACTTAGAACTCTTTCATTTTTAGTAATATTAAATAAAACCATGATGTGAGAAAACACTGAAATAAAAAGGGTTGAGCCTGAACCTGTTCATTACTATGTTATACAGAGACACACATGTAGGTTTGGCCTCAAATATATGCCATGATACAAAGTAAAAAAAAAAAAAAAAAAGTGAAAAATTGGACAAGCATTACTTTTATTGCCCCAAGAAAATGTCAAACATTGTAATAAATTTTATTTCCATAAAACATGAGGACCGAATACAACTATTCATAAATGTCAGTCATTACAATAAATATGCACTTACACAACCGAACTATTGACATTTTGCCCCAAACTATTACTATCCCACTTCTGAAATCGTGGAACTCAAAACTGCCAGCAGATGGAAATCAGTGTTCTTTTAAGAAAGGAACTTAGGATTTCTGAAATATTTTTAATTTCGTCAGCATGCATTTTCAAGAAATCTATTATATTCAAAATATTTTAGTAGATTATGCAGGAGATTTAAAAGATAGAGAATCTATGAATTCTGCTTCCAATTTGGAATAAGAAAATAACTAAATAAGTACAAAGTAATCGCATTGCTGAACAGAATTTAAATGTGTTCCTCTAATTGGCACAACCAGTGTTTAACATGTTCAGATTTTAAAAATCATATGTTGGAGGATTAGGCAATTCTTTTTGAATAGGAAAATGAAATACTTATGCATAGGAATTCAAGAGCTGGAAATGAGGGAATGGGGAAGAGTATTCTGGGCAATGGGAATATCTTGAGTAAATGTGCAGAGGTAGGGACACATTAGCCATGTCTTGGAAACAGTGGCTTTGTGTGTCTTAGCCACATTGAGGAGAGTAGTGAAAACTAAGATAAAACTGGTAGACTGTATGTAGAACTCTGAGGGAACATCAATAGCAAACTAGAAAATTCGGCCTTCATTCAGCAGGTTGGAGAGCAACTACTTTTCAACAAGAGGGTGACACCATCAAAATTTTATTAAAGTAAAATCTTTAAGTGCAGAATGGATTAATGGAGAAAAGCTTGAGAGAAATAGGAGGCTAGGACTGTAATCCAGATAGAAAGTGTTAGAGAACTAAGGTAGAACTGTGTATGGGGGATGTGAAAACAGGCGAACGTAGACAAAATTTCTAAGATAGACTCAAAATGACTTCATTCAATTTTCAAATCATTTAATCCACAGTCTTTGGAAATGCCTATATACAAAATTATGTGCTACAGCCTGAGGATATAAAGATTAATAAACTGAGCATAAAACGAAGAAGGAAGAGGATGAAGGAGGAAACCGTTCTGCAGTTGTGGTAACAAGTAGACACCAACTGAAGTTTCCATTGACCCTACTTATTCGTTTAACAATTAGTTGCCTCTCTGATCGTCATCATGCTTGCCCCACCCAACCAGCAGCAAACTCTCCCTTCTGAAAGTTTGCCAATCAGAGTGGATTCACTTCAGTGAACATAATTCTGAATTCAATCTGATTAACAGTGGTCTCACCTGAGTTACTATGTTTCTAAAGCTGACATCATCCTACTCCCAATTTGAAAGGTTCTCAGATTGCTGGACCTCTGATTTCCCCCCAAAACCTAAGAACACCCTGCTTTCAGAGAATGTCATTGACCAACAGCTTTCCCTCATATGTAAGTAAGATGTTATGAAGCTCACATCCAAAGTTCAGAAAAACTGTAAATTTCGGTAAACCTTTATACTGTTGCTGTATTTCATTTTTCTGCTGTTTCTATCGTTAACACAAACACAAACCTAGTTGCAGGAGACCATTTGTATACTATTAACAGGTAGCCAGAAGAATTTACTTAGAAAAAACATTTATCACTTATTCCATATTTACTAAGTGATTACTATAGAATATGCTTAGACTATGTGAGATTATGAGTATACAGATCAGTGACTCCATAAATAATTATAAACAGTACTTTTTATTAGAAATCAAAATGAATTTCATGACTTGGGAGTAATCCTCATTTATAATGACTGCACTAAAGCCAATTTCTGGCACCGTGTGATCACCTAAGTATTTGTTAAGAAGCTGAATACAGAGAACAGTTAAAGCCATAGAAATTGATGAGAATTATGTGAGACAGTGACTAAAAAGCAATGGTGTATTTGAGGAATATGAAAATGATGGGATGTGATTTATACTTTTTTATTATAAGACATTAACATTGTATGAAATGAGAAAAGTGGCTGAATCCTCAAATAAGAACTTACAATTATATGAAAGTAATTTTGCACTAAGACTCTACCACATAAAATGTTCATTGACACAGAATTCTAATAATTGCTTATCCAATTTCTGAAGCAGTCTCAGAATGAAAATGGTGAGAACTCATAATACCGCTAGACATTTACTTTATGAACAGTAACACCATTTCTGATGAGTGTTTCATATTGAGGCTATCACAGAACAAATAAATCATTTAGTGAAATGCGATCATTTTTCAAATAAAGAAGTTGAATCTCACTGTGGTTTGATGGCAAGTTCAAAAGCTAGTCAAAATCAGATTAGAACCCAGTCATTGCACTACACCACCACGGTACCTTAACCTCATTCTCTCAGATCTGTCTTAGTATATTTGAAGACCAGGTATCTGAAAGTCATTATTCAAATAGTTACCTTGTAATTAATGTGGTTCAATTACCAAATATGATCTCCATTTTCTTTAGTAGTAGTGAGTGATTTATATTTCTAACAAGTGAGGTATAACAAGACCAAATATACATAAAAATGAACCATCAAAATGCAAATTAGAGATGTGGGGTTTTAATTATGTTCCTTTGCCCACAAAATTTGCAAAGAATTACAAAAGAATCATAACTTACGCTGCAGAGGCTTCAAGGATTTGGCCAAACACCTACTTAGCTTGAAGAGAATCATTTGTTGCTAACCTTATGAAAAATATTTTGGCAGTGTCTATCCAAATTTTAAAAACAATCATATGCAATAAACCATTAATTTTCCTTTAGGGTCCTGCCACAAGCAAATTATCAGAAATTTAAATAAAGACATATGTAAATGTGATATAAAATTTAAACAGTATTTACAACACAAAAATATTTATTTCATACAAAAAGGAAAATGTCAGACCAATCCAAATAACTTAACAGAGACTTGCAGAATCACTGAATATATAACTGCATAAGATTGTTATAAAGCAAGTCAAAATGTTCCTTTTGAAGGCTATTTGGCACCATATTAAAGTCAATACCTTACAATGTAACATTACAAGAGCAGGATTTATAATTTATGTAGAACAATTTTAGGAAAACATTTTGGGAAACATACTTCAGGATATCACTGAAGTGGATGTACTTGTGGGATTGAAAACAATTCTCTTTGAAAATTTCATTCTATCTATATTTTCCAAACTCGTTTTTCAACACATACTAATTTTGTAATAAATATATTCCACATTGTAATAAAAGTATCTGCAAAGAAAAAAAAAGAAACAATAAAAGCGAAATTGCACAAAGTTTGCTTTCAACGTGCCCTCACTCCAAAAACAGTCAATGTGAATGAATTTGATGAAAGCAGTGCCTTCAACCAAACTAATCTTGGGCAGTCAACCTCAGGAAAGTCCGATTAGCCAGTTTCTGGGTGTAACCTTGAAACACCACTGGGAAATCTAAAGAAGAGGCTCCACTGCCTAGATTTCAGGCCAGGTTTCTGCCAAGGGACAGGCAGGGATTGAAATACTGGATTATAATGCATAGCATGTGTAATGAGAAACAAGCAAGATTTCAAAGCTAGGAGGTATAAAGGTGCACTCACAAAGCTTTCGTTGGTCAGTCTTTTAAGATTCTTATTAACAACAAAAAATGTGGGAGGCTGTCATTTAGAAACCATGATGAGCATAAACCTCCCCACAGAGTTTGTATTAGGAGACAAAACTAAATAAATTCACGAGAAGAAAAGGAATGGATAAACTGGAAATAAGATACTTGTGGTCATAAACTAGCCATAGTTAGAATGCTCAAAACAGTAAAATAGAAAGACATGTATGTTGGCACAACCAAAACCTGTGGTTGTAAAATATATTCGAATTCACAGATGTGATATTGTAAAGGACATAGTGCTGCAAGTAAAGTGAGTTATCTCAAAGAGATTTATGGTATAATGCCATCTGATATCTAAATGCTGGAGTTTTTAAGTTGCAGACCATATCATGGCCATGCACTATTCATTAAAGCATTATAATATTGTTATCTTTAATATTTTCTATTTTGCATTCAGCACTGCAATGTAAATACATGTATTTTCTACTTACGAGTTACTACATACAATGCATATACAACATTTTAATTAAAACATTATTTGCACAATTCCTCCCATGTTAAATTTTTTTAACATTCTGCAAGATATGTTCTGCATGAGCTAAATTAAGTACTCCTTAATTAATCCATTTTTAGCACTTCATTCACTGATGCAAATAGTTGCCTTTATCATTTAATAACAATGCTTCTCATTAAAGGACTGTAAAATAGCATAATCAAAATAATTTACATTGATAAAGATGATTGAATTTCATAATAATGATAAAAAGTAATGGCCTATATTTATCCATGACAAACACAAAACAATTTTATCTTTTGAACATTCAATTATGCTTTTCAACATGCTTATGGTGTAGCAAGCAGAAAACTATCACCAACATCTTGTTACAAGCAGAAAACAGTGGCTCAGGCCAGGCGCAGTGGCTCATGCCTATAATCCCAGCACTTTGAGAGGCCAAGGCAGGTGGATTCGCCTGAGGTTAGGAATTTGAGACCAGCTTAGCCAAAACGATGAACCCCCGTCTCTATTAAAAATATAAAAATTAGCTGGAGGTGGTGGGTGGTGGCATGTGCCTGTAATCCCAGCTATTTGGGAGGCTGAGGCAAGAGAATCACTGGAAGCCAGGAGGCGGAGGCTGCAGCACTCCAGCATGGGCAATAAAGCAAGACTCCGTCTCAAAAATACACACACACACACACACACACACACACACAAATACATATTTTTTAAATAAGAAAAGAGTGGCTCAAAACGTGTAATGCTTACCTAGAGCATAACCGGGAATAACAAAAAGGAAAATCAGGTGCTTATAGAAGACTGATACACTGAAAACTATTTGAGCTTTCTGTTAACCAATAAATCTTAAACCTACCTCTACAAGTAGAACTTATCATGCAGCCAATCCAGTAAATAATGGTAGCTGGAAGTAATGACAGTGATTGGGAAAACTGTGGCTGAGCATGGTGGCTCACACCAGTAATCCCAGCACTTTGGGGGGCCAAAGTGGGCTGATCACCTGAGGTCAGGAGTTCAGTACCAGCCTGGCCAAGATGGTGAACCCTTATCTATACTAAAAATACAAAAATCAGCCGGGCATGGTGGCATGCACCTATAATCCCAGCTACCTGGGAGGCTGAGGTAGGAGAATCGCTTGAACCCTGTAGGTGGAATTTGCAGTGAGCCAAGATCATGCCACTGTACTCCAGCCTGGGAGACAGAGCAAGTGTTCATCTTAGGGGAAAAGTAACGACGACAACAACAACACACTACCATATTAAAAATATGACATACAGAAAAATATATTCCACAAACATTTATTGATTTACTACTTTGTGTCAGGCTATATTTTAGATTTTAAAAATACAATGGTAAATAAATGAACCCAGAGATCTGCTCCCATGGAAAAATGACTCTAATAGAAAAAGAAGTTGTGAATAAGTAATTTCAAAATTCTCAATTTACCACCTGCCATTATATCCCTGCTTCTTTGAATTGCCTTCCATAAAAGCCCTCTTCACTGGGTTCGTTTTTGGGAATTAAATCAGAACAGAAGCTCTGTAGTGTTAATACCAAACATTCTGGGAGTGTCTGAGAAAAAAATGCACAGAAGCTGGTGGGGAAAAGTCAGTTAAATGAAAATTCTCAACCAATCCTGACTTTAGAAGTTTTAAACAAGACATCTTTCAGTTGAAAAGTTTTTCAAAGATCAAATTTCTGCTGTGTGCCCCTAATCAACAGAAAACTTCTGTCTTCAAATTTTGGATTTCAAAAGGCAAGACAATTTGAAAATTGTCTCTTTTGTCAATATTGTCCTAAAGTTGTGTAAGTTGAAATATATTTTAAAAATACGTCCTTGACTATTTAAAACCTTGGAACAAATTTTTGGTATTTATCTTCTAAAACAAGAACAGACACTAACTTGACCTAACAAATGGAAGCTACTCAGTCAGCATGGGAGACTATAGATAGAAAAACATTTGTAGTTTCTTAAAATTCCCTCGACATGCCTGTTGTGGGAAGAACTATTAAGGTTTCCATTTGAGATGGAAGTATTTTGACTTAGTGACATTTAACTCTGCTTCCCCGATTGTCACCTGTGGTTTTCATGCTTTGCTTTTGACCTAAGCAAATAGACTTCTTTCCCCTATTGCTAGAAAAACTGTAGTAAGTTTCCAAAGTAACTCCACCCCTTATCTTCCTTGCTAACATAAAATTGTGTATTTCTGCACCTTAATTGTTTACAGTGTTAGAAATTATACTTAATAAACAATAAGGCCAGAATAAAGATGTTTATTTCATGTGACACAAATTTAATTGGTTATTATTATTCTTTCTGGTATGTTTTGGGATTTGAAAATATGCCTGATGGTATAAGGGCAGTTCTAGGACAAATTACTCAATGATGACTAACTTAGTATAGAAATTGTACAAAAATGATCAGGGTTTTTAAAAACAAGTATTATAAAAATGTACTTGCTACATATAAAAGATCTTAGCCTGTTGAGGCAAACATACCTTGATCAAATCATGACCCTACCGCTAATAGGTAAGGGATTATGGTAAAATTCACTAATTTCCCTTTGTCCCAGTTTTTATCTATAAAATGAGTCATCTTAATGTCTTGCAAATAACTAAGGATGATGCTAACAGAGAAAATGAACGCAGAGTAAATGCTCAATATGTATAATCTATTATTTGTTATAACCTGTTTCGAATTGGCACAGCATCGTAATTTATGGGTTTGCTTGCATTCATGCCTCATCAAACACTTGCAGAATGCCTACCATGTGTAGACATGGCACTAATTTACCAGGAAATCATTTTTTATAATTAGAATGGCTGCACCGCCTAATTCCTAGGGAAGAAATCAGTGGATTATTGGACATTACATACGCTATTGGACCAGATGGCATACAACACTGATGTCACTCAGCGCAAAACATTTATGTGGGGTGGTGTCATGGTGGCACCATACGTCATATGTAACATCAGAAGAAGGGGTTCAGTGTTTAGCAAAACACCATCACACACAAACTTCACCAATAATTTACAAGATAACTGATGGCAAATTAACTTTTCTTGAACTAATCCAAAGTTTTCAGTTGTATTCTAACTGAAAACTGAAACCAGTGGCCAAAGATCATGAATTTGTATATCTCTTCTAAGCACTAGTGGAGGCATGCTGATGAAACACACACAACCAAGAAGCAGCAAACTTTAATGCATTTTCAAATTACAGAGATACATTCTGCTTCTGATAGTACTAATGAAATTTGTTTTGAATATGAGTTTGGAGTTTCTGGCTTCCACCACTGTAATTAGGACTTCCCAATTATAAATACAGTAGTATGCATGGGTGGCAAGTAACTTCCAATGTGAAAAAAAATGCAATTTAGAACTTCACTGAAGTGAAGAGAATCAAATCTGAAGGAATGATGGAGAAAGATGCAAGTCACAAAGAGAAGAAGCATCCAAAAGCATATAACACACAATCTGATGACGATAATAAAGGATAACGTTTATAAAAGAGAATGTAATCAGTGGTGTTAAGAATACATAAAACAAGCCTCAAATGATTTTCATTAAAATGTATACGCTAAATAAAAGTATGTTTTTGGAATACTGAATAGAATCTGTTGTGTGCATGTGTTTAAAAATACTGCCTTCCATGCCCTGTAAAGTACGGCATGACACAATCCTTCACACTTAGCTAAAAGCACTCTAATGTAATCCTGCTTTCTCTTTTTTCCGCTACCTTCACACATTGGCCTTGTTTTGTTTTTGCATCTCAAATACCAAAGGTCATTTTACCCTTCTTGATCTTTACGCGTGCTGCTCTTATACCGAAAATATTTTTCTTTCATTTTTTATTCTTTCTCAGCTATTAGGTCTTAACTCAGATGGCACCTCTTCAGATATGCATTTGCTATCCCATTTTAAGAAGCCCACTCCCTTTCCCTTTATTTTACGCTGATCAATTTCCTTTACATTGTTTGTCACAAACTTTCACTATCACCTTGTTTGTTATCTATATTCCTATGAGAATATAAGAACGACAAGAGTAGGAGCTTTCTTTACATTTTTTACCAATGACTGAGAAGTAGTTATATTTGTTAAATCAATTAATGTTTGTTAGATCAAATCAATATTTGTTAAATCAGTAAATCAATGAAGGGATCATTGTGGCTTTGGGGAATAAAGGTTCACTTTCATGGTCTACACGCCCTGAATATAGAGTAAGACAAATGTTGAATATTGAGCACTGGTTGAAGGGGAAGAAAGCAGACAGCAAGGAAGAAGAGCAGGCAGTATTTTTCTCCCTACAAAATTATGCCAAAGAGATTCAGTTTGGTATATAATTAATTTTTATCAGGCATCAATTATATACAAGAACTTTTATTATGTGTTTTACATTTAAACTTCACCACTCCCCCTTGTAAGTTAAGAATACAGTCCAAGGTCATACAACCAATAAGTGACAATCTGATTAAAGTGGCAAAAAATAGACTCCTTGGTTTGCATCCCGGCTGTTTCATTTTGTGACCTTGGCTAAGGTTAAGCATAATGTGCCTCAGATTCCTATTGTATTGCAAAAAAGTTTTTCTTATTGATCACATTCTCAAAAATAAGACTTGATTTGAAGCACATCTCATGCTCTAGAAACTGTATCAGATTATTTTTTAAGTGATAGGGAAAGAAGCATTAATTTCTAAATTAGAAAGCATTAGCAGGTTAATCAAGAAGCCTGTGAGTGATGATGACAAAGTTAGTACATTTTAAATTCAGATTGAAAATACTCAAGCTAATACTCAAGACACAGGAAAACTAATGTTTTATTCATTGTTCTAAACTTTGGCATATACTCTACAAAATAGCGCCATGCTTTACAAATATATATTTTCAAAAAGAATATTGACTGATAACTACAGAAAAAAAAATGTATTCAAGTGCTCTCAGACTGAGGATAGGAAAAGCAGACTCCTTAGAATTTGGATGAAGCACAGCTTTCAAAGATGTTGTGCTAAGTATCTGCATACCTGAGGTTTCAAAGATTCAAGCGTGTGAATGCCTTGCCATTTCACTAAAACTATGACTCCGTGGTGGGCAGGATTCTACTAAATGATTATAATTGTAAAAAAATCCTTTTTAAGCTGAGATATACTAGTGAGAAAGGTATTCGATTAAGAAGCAAAAACATATTGTTTATAAACACATTTATAAGTGGTTTTTATAAACAATATGATCAGTAATATATAACTATAATATGCATGTAAATGTCGTGTATTTGGAAAGCAACTCCCTTTAACTAGAGATTAGTAACATCAAAGACTAAATAGAGAAAAGGAAAAGCTTTGCATAAAATCTGATTCCTATGTTAATTACTGGGTGTTCATTTTAACTGCAATTTTAAAATTTCTTCTTTCCTTTTCTCAGTGGCTGGATAAGGGATAAAACTGATATGCTCAGTACTAAATAACTCAGTTTCTTGACATAGCTTCCAGTTCTTCTTGATTCTGAAATTTCGGCTTCTCTCAAATACCTCTCCCTCGAGTAAAGCTCTGCTAGCAGGAGTCTGTCTTTCCTGATGACTGGAAACCCCAGGACTTGGTATAACTATCTCAATTACTATATCCTACTGAGCCTGACTCATTACATTATCGTAGCGCCAGTCCCTATACGGGCTCTGGTCTTGGGGTGACCAAATGGGTCATTTGCAGTCTTATCTTAATGGGAGCCTGCCCCTTGATTAGGAAATCTCTCCCTCAGAGAAAACACATCACATTGATGGTTTTGGCCTCAAGAGTTCATCCATTAGCTGTCTTTGATATTTTAATTTTATAAGTTGTTTAGATTTAATCTCTCACTTTTAAACATTTTATTACAAAAGTCATACATGCTTACTGCAGTGGAAAATTAAAGTAGTACAGATGCATATAAAGTTAACAGTCAAAGCACCCCATATCTCTACAACACCACAGTTCCATTAGCTAGAAGTAATACTCGTCAGATGTTATGTCATCCATACATGCATGCATCTATCCATTCAGCCATTTTAAGCTGTTTATCATACTCATCTGCCTATCTAATGAGATCAAACAACATACACACTGTCTATGCATCTACTTTCTTATATACTTTCACAAGATGTGCTCAACTAGTAAAAATTCAAAATTTAACTCTACCACTCACTAGTTTTATAAATTTGGATAAGAAACTTAATTTCTTCATTTCTTCATGTCCTCATTGGAAAAATGAGGCAAAGGCTTTTCAAAAAGGTAAATGCAAGTAAAGCATTTAGAGTAACGCCTGGCAAAAAGTGTGTTTTCAGCAAATTTCGAATTTAAGATGGGTATACACATGTATACATGCAATTTGAACTTCAACATTAATTTTAATAATGCATGTATTCGTTGATCCATTTATTTATTCTGTAACTATTTATTGGACACCTGCCCTAAGTCAAGGATTATGCCAGACACTGTAGTTATAATAGTGAGCAAAAAAAAAAAAAAAAACACACAGACAAACTTGGACCCTGATTTATGGTGCCCATGGCAGAGATATACCTGCCTAACAGTCCATAGCATGAAAAATACTGCAGCTACTATATACAGTGCTGCAGTGAATATCCTTACACATTTGTTGTAGGTGTGTGTGAGTATTACTATATGTCTATTTCTTGAATGTGAAACCTCAGGATCAAATATATGTAAAATTCCATATTTTGAAAAATAATGCCAAATTGTCTGATTAAAATACTGCAAGTTGTTTTTCTACCAAAAGAAACACAGGGCCTGTTTACATGAACCCTCATAGTAACAGGATAGTTGTACTGTGTGCATTTATTTAATTATTAGCTATGTTAAGCTTAATTTTATTTTGATGGGCTATTTCTAATTTTCCCAGGTAGATGTCCTGACCATAAATATATAGCCACTTTTATAATATTATGTTGTTTTCTGTATATTCATTATAGGAATGTTATCATACTGAGGTTATTAATTCTTTATTAGTATGATTCTGTAGTCCATCATAGATTTTATTACTGTTTAATGGTGTTTTTCACCATAAAAAATATTTTAATTTTGTGTTGGTAAATTTGTCAATCTTTTATTTTACAACCTCTGGGTTTTATATCACCTTAATATTATTGAAATGTTCTTCTACATTTTAATATAGTATTTTTAATGTTTATTCACATTAAATCATTATCTGAACGTTATTTTAGTATTTGTTGTGCCTTGGGTTTTCACAATTAAAGGCTTTAATTTATTAACCTATTCTGTCTGTAGAGACATGAAATGTCACCCTAATTGTGTACTAAATTTACCTAAATAAAAGGGAATGTTGTCAAAATAGCTATTCTATATCATTAAGCTATTTCTCTATTATGTCATACTATGATAAATGTTATAATATCTACTAAAGCAAACCACCTATTTAAAAATAATTTATTGACTATACACATGCATCTACATTTACAGTAATTTTAGAATTATCTAGAAAACGCAATTTCTCTTCCCATTCATGTGATTATTTTCGGTGCATTCACCCTCATTCGTTTCCGTCCTTTCTTCTCTGCTTATTCTCTAAGTGGCTGACCCTTTCACACTGCATCTCCCATGATCATTTGCTGGCTAGATTCCAGTTGCAGTAAGCCAGTGGGAAGTACCAGCTGGAGATTCAAATATAAGGGAAAGAGAAGGCTGGGGAAATTTCTCCTCTATTATTTCCCTCCTTCAGAGCTACATAACGTATTATCCGAGTCCTACCAACAACTACATTCCCTTCATTTGTGCAGCTTTCACTAGACTCCATTCCCCCTTTCCCCTAAGCCCTGGGGGTAGTAACTACTTCCTACTATTGTTCCTCTCTAGATTATTTCTTGTCACCTATCTGTTAATATATATACCTTTGTAATTTTTAAAATAAAATTATCTTCATTTCACCATGTGAGGTAAATTGTATTTACTGCTAGGGTTCCGTTATATCCTTTAAAATAATACAGATATATAGAGAGTCATATACATCCATATGTTCATGGGCCTGTGAGTGTGTATATAAGTATACAGATGCTCTTCGACTTATGACTGGGTTACATTCCAATAAACTCCTTGTCATTTGAAAATATAGAGTCAAAATTCCACTTAAGACACTGAACCCATCAAACATTATAGCTTAGCCTAACCTTCCTTAAACATGCTCAGAACACTTACATTAGCTAGAGTTGGGCAAAACCATCTAACATGAAGCCTATTTTATAAAAACGAAGGTGTTGAATATGTCATGTAATGTATTGAGCACAGTACTGACAGTGAAAAATGGCATGATTAAATGGGTACTCAAAGTACAGTTTCTACTGGATGCACACTGCTTTCACACCATCATAAAGTCAAAAAATCGTTAGTCAAACCATCCTAAGTCAGGAACCATCTAGATCTGGACTAAAATAACTTCAAGAACTTGTTTTTGATTTAAGGGGTACAAGTGAAATTGTGTTAGATGGATATATTGCATAGTGATGACGTCTGGGCTTTTAGAGTACCCATCACACAAATATTCTACATTGTACCCAGTAGGTTATTTTTCATCCCTCACCCCCTTCCCACCATCCCACCTTTTGGAGTCTCCAGTGTTGAGTGTTCAATTCTGTATGTCCATGTGTACCCATTGCTTAGTTACCACTTATAACTAAAAAAAAAATGCAGTATTTGATTTTCTGTTTGACTTATTTCACTTACGATGATAGCCTCTAGTTTCATCCACGTTGCTGCAAAACACATGATTTCATTCTATTTCGTGGCTGAGTAGTATTCAATGGTATATACATACCACATTATCTTTATCTACTCATGGACACAACTTGATTCCATGACTTTGCTATTATGTGCGGTTCTGCAGTCAACATGTGAGTGTGACTGAAATTATTTTTAATGTACAAAGTCACTTAGAACTAGCATTTTCATATGTGACTTCCTTTCCTCATGTCTTTATTTATGTACTTATATATAATTTTAAACTTCCTATAAATAATGCTTACACTATCTTGTGTGGTTTACTTCTAGGAAATCTATATAGATTTTGGAACTTCTCTTTCTTAAAAATAATTTTATTGTATATTTTAAGGTACAGACATGATGCTATATGATACATATGTATAGTAAACAGTTACCATCATGAAACAAGTTAACATATTCATCATCTCACTTAGTTACTCATTCCCCTACCCTGTGGCAAGAGCAGCTATAATCTACTCATTTAGTAAAAATCCTGAAAATTGAATATAATCTTCATTTTATAAGATCTTTCAACTTGTTTATTCCACATATTTGCTACTTTGTAGACTTTGACCTACATCTCCCCATTTCCTCCTTCCACCCCTAACCTGGTAACTACCGTTTTATTCACTCTATATAGGTATACACAATGGAATATTACTTGGCCTCAAAAAAGGAGATCTTGGTCAGGTGCCATGGCTCATGTCTATAATCCTAGCACTTTGGGAGGCCAAGGTGGGCAGATCACATAAGGTCAGGAGTTTGAGGCCAGCCTGGACAACATGATGAAACCCTGTCTACCATAAATGCACAAATTAGTTGGGTGTGGTGGTGGGCACCTATAAATCCCAGGTACTTGGGAGGCTGAGGGCAGGAGAATCACTTGAACTGGGGAGGTGGAAGTGGCAGTGAGCCAAGATTGCACCACTGCACTCCAGCCTGGGTGGCAGAGTGAGACTTCATCTCAAAACAAAAACAAAAACAAAAAAAGGAGATTTTGTTATTTTCCACAGGACAGATGGATCTGAAGAACATTAGGCTACGTGAAATATGTAAGACACAAAAAGAAAAATATTGCATGATCTCAATTATACGTGGAAACTAAAAAAAAAATTTTAACTATCTTGAATATCATTTCATTACCTCTGTACATTTTCTCATTTTGACATCGTTTTATACAATGAGAAAACCATTATTTTCAAATGATAATTTATTTCATGCTTTGCAATATATATCCAATATTTTCTCTTATATTATTGTCTAGGTTCTCCAGAAAAATACTGAACAGTGACAATACAGAGGAGGAATATTTTTGTCATGTTTTTTGTTTACGTAAGAGTCAGTCTAGCATATTGATATGGTTTGGATTTGTGTCCTTGCCCAAATCTCATGTTGAATTTTGAGCCCCAGTGTTGGAGGAAGGGCCCGGTTGGAGGTAACTGGATTATGAGGGTGAATTTTCCACTTGCTGTTCTCATGATAGTAAGTTCTCACGAGATCTGGTTGTTTAAAAGTGTGTAGTATCACCCCCTGTTCTCTCTCCCTTCTCTGGCCATGTAAAGTGTGCTTGCTTCTCCTTCGCCTTCCACCAGAAGGTGGGAGTGTCCTGAGGTAACCGTATCCCCAGCCATACTTCCTGTACAGCCTGAAGAACTGTCAATTACACCTCTTATCTTTATAAATTAGTCTCACATAGTAGTTTTTAGCAATGCGAGAATGAACTAATACAGAAAATTGGTACCAAGAGGTGGGGCACTGCTACAAAGATACATAAAAACGTAGAAATGACTTTGGAACCGAGTAAGAAGCAGAGGTTTTAAGTGTGGAGGGCTCAGAAGACAGGAAGATGAGGGAAAGTTTAGAACTTCCTAGAGACTTGTTGAATGGCTTTGACCAAAATGCTGATAGTGATATGGACAATGAGGTCCAGGCTGAGGTGGTTTCAGATGAAGATGGGGAACTTATTGGGAACTGGAGTAAAGGTCACTCTTGCTATGCTTTAACAAAAAGAGATTGGCAGCATTGTGCCTCTGCTCTAGGTATCTGTGCAACCTTGAACTTGAAAGTGATGATTTAACTTATATGGTAGAAGAAATTTCTAAGCAGCAAAACATTTAAGATGTGACCTGGTGTCCTCTAACAACACATGGTCACATGCATGAGCAAAGAGATTATCTGAAACTAGAACTTACATTTAAAAGGGAAGCAGAACATACAAGTTTAGAAAAATTGCAGCCTGACCATGTGGTAGAAAATAAAAGCCCATTTTCTCAGGGTGGTAGGGGAAATTCAAGCTGGCTGCAGAAATTTGCGTAAGTAAAAAGTAACTGAATGTTAATAGTTAAGACAAAGGGAAAAATGCTCAAAGGCATGTCAGAACCCTTTGCAGCAGCCCCTCTTATCGTAAGTCTGAGGGCCTAGGAAGAATGGCTTTGCAAGCTTGACCTAGGGTCTCACTGCTCTGCACAACCTCAGGACACTGATCCCTAAGTCCCAGCCACTTCAGCTCCAGCCGTGGCTAAAAAGGCCCCAGATCCGTCTTGGGCTGTTGCTTCAGAGGGTGCAAGCCATAAACCCTGGGGGCTTCCACATGTTGTTAATCCTGCAGGTGCACAGAGTGTGAGAGCTGAGGCTTGAGAGCCTCCACCTAGATTTCAGAGAATGTATGGAGACACCTGCATGTCCAGGCAGAGGTCTGCTGCAGGGGTAGAGCCCTCATACAGAGCCTGTACTAGGGCAGTGCAGAAGGGAAATGTGGGGTTGGAGCCCTCACACAGCGTCCCCTCTGGGGCACTGCCTACTAGAGCTTTGAGAAGAGGACCACTGTCCTCCAGACCCCAGAATGGTCTATCCACTGACAGTTTGCACCATACACCTGGAAAAGCTACAGCCACTCAATGCCAGCCCATGAAAACAATTGAGGGGGCTGTACCCTGCTGGGCCACAGGGATGGAGATGCCCAAGGCCTTGGGAGCCTGCCCTTTTCATTGGCGTGCTTTGATATGAGACACGGAGTCAAAGAAAATTATTTTGGAGCTTTAAGATTTAATGACTACCCTGCTGGGTTTTGGACTTGCGTGGGGCCTGTAGCCCCTTTGTTTTGACTGATTTCTCTTTTTGGAACAAGATGAGCCAATGTGTGTACCCCTATTCTATCTTGGAAGTAACTAACTGATTCTGATTTTACAGGCTCATAAGTGGAAGGGATTTGCCTTGTTTGGACTGTGGACTTTTGAGCTAATGCTGGAATGAGTTAAGACTTTGAGGAACTGTTGGGAAAGCATGATTGTATTTTGAAATGTGAGAACAACATGAGATTTGGGAGGGGCTGGGGCAGAATGATATGGTTTGGAACTGTGTCCCTGCCCAAATCACATGTTGAATTGTGATACCTAATATTGAAGGAGGAGCTTGGTGGGAGGTGAATGGATCATGGGGGCAGATTTCCCCCTTACTGTTGTAATAATAGTGAGTCAGTAGTCATGATATCTGGCTATTTAAAAGTGTGTAGGCACCTCTTCCTGCTCTCTGTTCCTCCTCCTCTGGCCATGTAAGCCATGCCTGCTTCCCCTTCACCTTCCACAATGATTTCCTGAGACCTCCCCAGCCATGCCTCCCATACAGACTCCAGAACTGTGAGTCAATTAAACCTCTTTTCTCTATCAATTTCCCAGTCTCAGATGTTTATAGCAATGTGAGAACATACTTATACACATATCGAGATAAGGACATTTTCTTCTACTCCCAGATTATTAAGAACACTTCTCAGGACTTTGTAATGAACTTAAGCAAATGTCACTACATGTGTTGTTTTTGCTTTTACTGATAGGACTAGTTCTGGTTTCCTGACTTTAAGAAAAGGAAGAACAAAGATGAAATATTTCACTGTTTTGCACTTCGAGTTTCATTATTAATATAAATGATATTTTACATAAAATCATCAATTAAATGAAAGCCCTGAATTTCATCACTTTAAAAGATTTGCCTTATTTATCTTTAAAACATACGGCAAATATGGATGAAAGTATACATTCAGCAAATAATTTTGCCAGTTGAAATCTTTTATTTCTAATGTAAACTCAAGGATAAATAGTTAATAACCTTGCACATTTAAAATACTCCCTTAAGTAAATCATCTTTAATTGGTGCATCTTTATATCAGGGAGGAGGCTATATTCTTGGTAACATAATAGTTTGATTCAATTACCTACATATAGTTACTCAACTAGAGAAGGTAGGCAAAAAGCTGATTCACAATCACTAAACATAACTGGACATAGTTGGAAATAGTACGAATCACCCATACATCCTCTGTTATGATATTCATACCAATGCTCCTCAAAGTATATCTTCACCCATTATTTATCTTTGCAATTTATCAGCTATGGATTCACATATTCTGATGAATTGAAAATAATAATTAAACAAAGATAGGTTGCGGCATGTGTGAGCAAAGAAAATAGCTTGAAATACAAAAATTTTACAAAGGTTCAGATAATCTTAACAGAGCTAAGCTTCTAGAGGTTTACATGAACCAAATAAAAATTAGCACTGAGCTTTCATATTCCTTTTCAATTTCTCATTATAAATGTGTTTCTCTGTGTGAGTGTACAGTGAGGAAGAATGAAGTAGATGAAATTTTCAGTAAAGCACA
This sequence comes from Cacajao melanocephalus, assembly GCA_963573385.1. NCBI lineage: Eukaryota > Metazoa > Chordata > Mammalia > Primates > Pitheciidae > Cacajao > Cacajao melanocephalus. Next base: position 111,390 of record CAUYLG010001438.1, read on the forward strand.
TCATCTGTTGCCAAGAAATCAGAGGCAAATAATTCAATACCGTTGGGTCATTGTACTGAATTAAACAATATAAAAAAAAAAAAAAAACCTTAGTACTGCAAAGCTTAAACTGATTATGTTAATATGCATTTACCTCCAAATATTAAAGTAAAATAACGGAATAACAAAATTTTAGTCTGGTGGAAATTCATATTTTGGATTTTGTATAGATGCACATTATGCTTTGAGCATATTAAATGCAGAATTACTTTTGTGTTTTTAAGCTATTTTCACTGCTTAGAATGCCTGGTCCTTTTTTTCATTTATTTAACTGAATAAGTGAATATTGACTGTTATCAGTCAATCACTATCCGAATGCTTGCTCTGCAGTTGTTTCCCTGAATGCCTCAAGAGCTCAGTAAGCAATGCCCTTTTCCATCCTCTGAACGTTTATCACCAGGTAGATAATACATTATATTGTTGTCCTAGCTAATATGTACGTGCGTGTGTGTGCGCACACACGCACACACACACACATGTATTAAAAACTATTCTAATAAAACATATTTTGTTAGAGTTTTAAGAAAGTAGTTAATGACTTCTTGACTGTCTGATTGTCAAATCAATGTTTTTGTCAATGTAATGGATCCAGAATGGATTGTCACCTATGTTTGCTAGGCCCTATGTGGGTTGCTCAGGATAGTGTAAAGGAAGATACAATGCCTGACCTCACTGTGGTTACAGGGCACATGACAAATGAATTCTAACGGGTGAGGTCATATTGTGTGTGTGTGTGTGTATGTGTGTGTTTTAATATTAAAGAAAAGTAAACTAAATATGTTAGGTAATATACACAAGATGCTTACTTCTAAGGAAAGCAAAGAAGACAACATTATTTGACTGCTTCTGTCGGACAGAGCTACTCAACAGTCATAACACCTATGAGTCAAATCATACCTTACAAAACAGGTTTTGGCTACCCAAATTCTTTATTGTTGTCACAATTTCTCTTTTCAGAATAGGAAGGGTAACCATATGAATTCCTAGAAGACAATGCATTTTCAAGGTCTAATACCAAGACTGGTTCAATTTGCACCCATGAAATGCTTGTGAAAAAAATGATCAAAATTGGTCACAGAGAGAACACATCTCATTGCTCTTGTTAGATAATTTCTATTACTTAAATTTTCTTTTGCAATCATTTTTTACTTAGCTCACATCGAAATGAGCAAATTTCATGTATATAAAAATGTTATTCAACTCAACATTGCTTGCCCCCATGGGGATTTTTTATTGCCTTTTTAGAAACTACTTAAATAGGTCCTAAATTTATTTTCTTGGTCCATGGGTGTTGATAAGCCAATTGAGAAAATCATTTTTACAACTGTCAATTCTATGATGTTAAAAGTGAGGTTAAAATCTGGTCATATATCTCTGGATCAGATATATTTTAGATAAAAATTAAAAAGGGCTAAGTTGCTGAGGTGACACCCATGCTAAACTAAGTTTTTCTGATAATGTATACATAGATTAAAACATCACATTATATCCCATGAATAGCCACTATTATTTATAAATTCCCAAAACCTAAAATGCAATTTAAAAAAAGAAAAGAAAAAAAGAAAAATCAGATACTGAGAGAGATATGCATACTATGATCCCATGCTTGTCAAGCAACTTACTAATTATCTGATATTAAAAATCCTACTATTTAAAAATAAATATAAATTAAATTTGAAAAAGGAAAGGGTTAGCTGTACATCAAATCTCTAAACTTATTAATCCCATATGACTACAAGTGTCCATGTATACTTTGACTTACTTCTCACCATTTCCTCACCCTCACTACTCCTGGTAACCACCATTCTACTGTCTATGTATTCAACTTATATATATTTTTTCAGGTTTCAAATGTTAGATCATGTAGGGTTAACATGGACCAAGATAATAAATTTAGGACCTATTCAAGTAGTTTCTAAGAAGGCATTTAGAAAATCCCCAAGGGGGCAAACAATGTGCATTGAGTAACATTTCCACATTAATGATATTTGCTTATTTGGATGTGGCTAAGTAAAAAATGACTGTAAAAAAATGTAAGTGATAGAAATTATCTAAAAGCAATAAGATATGTTCTGTCTATGAACAATTTTGATCATTTTTTCACAAGCATTTTTCTCTGTCTTGCTTATTTCACTTAGTTTAATTTCTTTCAAGTTCACCTATGTTGTTACAAATGGCGCTTTTTTGAGGCTGAATATTATTTGTGTGTGTGCATGTGATGTGACAATTTCTTTATATGTCAGTGGACACTCAGGTTATTTCTATATCTTGGCTATTATGAATAACAACGTAATGAATTTGAGAGTACAGCTATCTCTACAAGGTTCTGATTTTATTTCCTGTGGGTATATACCCAGCAGTGGGATTGTTGGGTCATATGATAGTTCTAACGTTTAAATTTTTGAGGAAACACTTCCATACTATTTTCCATAATGACTGTACTAATTTACACTGACACCAGCAGTACTGCAAGAGTTCCCTTTTCTCCTTGCCTTTACCAGCACTTGGTATCTCTTGTCTTTTTAATATTCATCCTAACAGGTATGAAGTAATACCTTATTATGGTTTTAATTTGCATTTCTCTGATAGTGGTGTTGAGCACATTTCAATTTCTCCATTGGCCATTTGCATATCTTTGGATACAACGTCAGTCCAAGTCTTTTGCCAATTTTTTAATTTTTTTTTATTTTTTTATTTTTATTTTACTAATCGGGTTACTTGGGTTTTGGCTATTGAATTGCGTCAGTTACTTATATATTTTGGATATTAATCCCTTATCAGATATATGTTTTGCAAATGTTTACTCCTAATCTGTAGGCTAGGTTTTTCTTTTGGTTGGCAGAAGCTTTTAAGATTAATGTAGTTCCACCAGTTTATTTTTGCTTTCTTGCCTGAAATTTGGATGTAATATTCAAAAAATCGTTGCAAAAGTTAATATCAAAGAGCTTTTTCCCTGTTTTCTTCTAGGAGTCTTTTGATTTTAGGTAGGTCTTTAGGCCATTTTCACTTAATTTTTGTGTACAGTATAAGTGTCCAGTTTTTACAACACCATTTATTGAAGAGATTGTACTTTCTCCATGTGCCTTCTTGATGGTCCCATCCAAAATTAGTTGATTATATATGCTTAGGTTTATTTTTGTGATCTCTATGCTGTTCCATCAGTTTATGTGTCTGTTTTATGTCAATACTGTTTTTATTACTGTAGCTTTATAATTTAATTTGAATTCTGAAAAGTGATATTTCCAACTTTTTTTCCTCAAGGTTTTTCCTATTTGGGATTATTTGTGATTTCATGTAAGTTTTATAATGCTTTTTTATTTCTGTGGAAGAATGCCATTTAGATTTTCAGTGGGACTGCATTAAATTTGTACCATTAACCTTCTATTTCCACGGATGCAACTGTGGACCAGGAATAATAATAAATAGAACAAAAACTCAATCCAACAATACAAAATATTAATACAAGTGAAAATACACTGTAACAGTTACTTCTATAGTATTTATATTGTATTAGGTATTATAAGTAATCTAGAGATGATTTAAAGTATATGGGGGGATGTGCACAGGTATATGCAAATACTATGCAATTTTATAGGAGGGATTTAAGCGTCTTTAGATTTTAGTATCCGCTGTCATCCTGGAACCCACGTCCCTTTGGGTAGTATGGAAATTTTAACAGTATTACTTCTTCCAATCTGCAAACATGGGGTATTTTCCCATTTATTTACCTTTAATGCCTTCATCAATGTTTTATAGTTTTCATTGTACATATCCTTCACTTTGTTTAAATTGAGTCTTGAGTATTTTATTCTTTTATTTATATTACCTTATTATTTTGGTTAGTTCTTTTTTCAATAAAAAATGCAACTCATTTTTTGTTGATTTTGCATTCCACTACTTACTGAACTCATTTATTAATTCTAACAGTATTCTGCGGAGTCTTTAGGGTTTTCTACATGTAAGATCATGGCATTTGCAAACAGGTATAATTGTACTTCTTCCTTTCAGATGTGGAGCCCTTTTATTTATTTATTTTGTCTGATGGCTCCCATTAGTACTTTTGGTACTATGATGAATAGAAGTGGTAAGAGTGGGCATCCTTGCTTTGTACCAAATCTTAAGGGAAAAGCTTTCAGTACAACCATCACACCACCACCATTGATCATAATATTAGCTATAGGTTTTTCATAAATAGGCTTGATGTTTTCTTCCAACATCAAGGCATGGAAATTTTCTTCCATATCTATTTTTGGAGTGTTATTATAATAAAAGGATGTTTAGCATTATCAAATGCTTTTTCTGCATCTACTGAGATAATCATGTGGTTTTGATCTGTCGTTTTGTTAATGTAGTATGTCGCATTGATTGATTTGTGTATGTTACACCAACCTTGCATCCTAGGGCTAATCCCACTTGGTCATGGTTTATAATCTTGATGTGTTGTTTAATTTGTTTTGCTAATATTTTACTGAGGAATTTTACATCTATATTCCTCCTAGATATTGGCCTATAGTTTTTGTTTCTTTTGTGGAGTCTGTTTGACTTTGGCATTTATGGTGATGTTGAACTCATAAAATGGCTTTGGAAACATTCCCTCTTCTTCTATTATTTAGATTTGAAGAAGAAACGATATAGTCTTTAAATGTTTGGAGGAAATGAGGAGAAAGTTAAAGGATACAAACTTGAAGTTATATAGGACAAATAAGTCTAGAGAACTGCTTAGTATGATGCCTACAGTTAATGATATTGTATTGTACACTGAACATTTGCTAAGAAGAGAGACTTTAGGTATTCTTACCATACCAAAAAAGTTGTTATGGAAGGTGATAGATAGGATAGTTTGCTTGAGTTCAATAATCATTTCACTATGTCTATGTATATCATAACATCTTGTACCACTTAAATAAGGGGTATGTAATCTTTCGGCTTCCTTGGGCGCCATTGGAAGAATCACCATCTTGGGCCACAGCTAAAATACGCTAACACTAAGAACAGCTAAGGAGTTAAAAAACTGCACAATAATCTCGTAATGTTTTAAGGAAGTTGGTGAATTGTAGTTGAGCTGCATTCAAAGCTGTCCTGGGCCGCATGTAGCCCATGGGCCATGGGTTGAACAAGTTTGCCTTAAATACATACAGTAAAAAAATAAAAACTAAAGCTAAGATAATTAGCACATATTACTGTATTTAAATTGGTGACAATTAGATTCAACAGTTGATAAGTCCAATACAATGAATTTAAATGATGGGAGTTCTACTTCTTGAGGAAATCCCTTCGAAAAATTGATCCAACTAGAATGTATAAATATACAATTAAGAATTGTGCATTTAAAAACAAAGTAATAATAAACTCCAAATTAAATCAAATTTTTTCGCTGAAAATAAATGAAGTTAATACAATAGGTGATATGAACTTAATTTATAAGGCTGTTATGGCTCAAATGCTTCAAATAAATTTCTGTTCAGTTCTTATCATTTTTAAGAAGTTGATTTATGAAGAACTATGCAAATCTAGAGCACTCTACTAAATCTGCTTTTTATATGATTTTATAAAAAATGACTATTGGCCGTATGTATTTTGTCCAGGCCTTTACCCAGAGGAGCTGTTAACATAATTGATTTACAATTCAGTTTGGAAGAAAACGTGTTAAATTTAATTTTACTCTCAAACAATAAATCAACCCAATGTGAAATATATTATATCCCATAAAATGAACAGTGATCCAATTGTACAGTTGAACTATGTAGCTCACATATCCCATGACATTTAAAATATCATCTTCATATAGTCATTAAATAAGTCTCAAGATCCAAAAGATTTACATAAGCACAACTGATTAATTTTATTAGCTCTTGTCTTGTGGGTTTATAACGATTAACTAAAAATACTAACCTCTTATAACCCACATCGATAATCAGCTCTTTTTCTAAACATATTATTATAAATGCACAATGTTACTGAGATTTAAAAATATTTATCTTATGTTAATTATTAGAGAGATCTTTAGCATTTTAAAGCAATTGAAAAAAGAAAGCTACCAAAACCAGAATTCTGTCTTGGCATCAGAAAGCTCTAGTAAACATCAAATAAACTTTAACATCTTAGTGCATAAATAATACAGCGTCAAGAACAAAGCCTTAGCCAGAGATAGCACTTAATAACTAATCATTGCTTGGTTCTATCTGTGTAACACAATAGATTAAAGAAAGTATAGAAGCTTAATCCTTGCTTTAAAATCTAGATATTATTTTCTTAGCCATTTCTGCAATAACAGTTAAAATAAAAGTTTCCTCCATTTCTGGCAAAGACTCTAATATACAAAGATGTTCTAGAAATTTCAACATACTAGATTTGATAGTATGGCTTGAGAGAGGGATTCCACTGCTGAGCATTCTCTCCTTCTCTCTCTCATGTCCTGTATCATAGTCACTTATGAGCTTATTACATCTATAATATTGTAGTGCATAGGTGTATATATATATATATATATATATATGTATATATATACATACATGCATGAGTATATATATGTGCTGTGATTCTAAAAAGTACTATGACATCTTTAAAGTACTTAAGAAGTACTTAAAAAGTACTATGACACCTATAAAAGTACACAAGGCTGAAAAGAAATGGAAAAAGATATTCCATGCCAATAGAAACCAAAACAGAGGAGGAGTAGCTGTACTTATATCAGACAAAATAGATTTCAAGACAAAAACTAACAAGAGACAAAGAAGGTCATTATATAATAACAAAGGGGTCAATTCAGCAAGAGGATGTAACAATTGCAAATATTTAGGCACCCAACACTGGAACACCCAGATATATAAAGCAAATATCAGTAGCACTAAAATCTCAACTGAGAAGCTGAGAAGGGTAGTAGGGGGTGGAGGTAAGTGGGGTGGTTAATGGGTACAAAAATTACGTAGAATAAAACTTAGTATTTGATAGCACAACAAGGTGACTATATTCAATAATTTAACTGTACATCTTATAATAACTAAGAGTATCCTTGGATTGCTTATAACATAAAGGATAAATGCTTGAGGGGATGGACATGCCATTCTCCATGATGTGATTATTTATTGCAAGCCTGTATCAAAGTATCTCATGTGCTTCATATATATACGTGTGTGTGTGTGTGTGTATGTGTGTGTATACACGCACAAACTATATGCCCACAAAAATAAAAAGATAAAAATTTCCCCTAGAATAGATGCAGTTTCTATTAGATATATTATCTCTTAATCTAAATAATGTTTTGAACATCCTCATATACTTTTGTACAATATATATGTTATATATCTATTACAACTAAAGAATCTACACAATTTTACCTTTCTATGGAGCAAATGACACTACTATAAGCTATTTATGACATTGTGGGGTTAGCAAATCAACCATTGAACAGATGTCCATTTTCTTTTTTGGTCATATTAGTTTGATAAGGTCATATTCAAAATATAGCTTATCAATGTCTTCCATAATAAATTTGAAGACAAAATTTTGAATGTGTACTAAAATATAGTATTTTAAAAGTACACACATGGCAGAACACTCTATCCAAAAACTGATGGAAAATGGCCTTGTGTCAATGTCAAGTTATATATAGCTGGTGGTCACATGACTCTCATTTGTAATGCTTCTACCAAATATACCTTGCCAATGATTTCGGATCTTAAGGCATAAAAATACAGCTATTATAGTAGAAGATTTTATGCTCCTGGAAAGAGCAGCTTTTGCTCTTTATAATAAAATTTAGCTATGGATGTCTTAACCATAATAATATTGAAACCAGTAAGATAAAATTTAACAGAGATCAACTTTAAGTATGAAGTTAATACTGGAAAGAGCAGTTACAAGGACTGCATAGGTTTAGAAATTATTTGTGGGAAAAGTTTATTATTTATGTATGACTGACATGATACTTATACATATTCCTGGGGTCCAACATAATGTTTCTAAATACACAGACACTGGATATACTAATCACTCTGAATTAATTATCACACATTCAAAGAAATGATAAATATATAAGGTGATGGATTGAGATATTATTTGATTGAGAACCAAGGCATTTCAAATTCTAGGCCTAAGGCTTTCTAGATGTAGGAGCTATGATTAACATGATGGTAAAAGGACACCAAAAGTAAGCCAAATAAGTAAAGGCAGTAGGTATTCATCTTGGAGATGGTGGATTCATAAAGACCTCTTCAGATAGATAAAGGTATTCATGGTTCCTCTAGGTTAAAGTAAAATCAGTGTATGAATGTTACGAAGATACAGATTATTGCTTAATGTAACAACTTTTAGGAAATCATATCATTTTTAATAATTACAAGAGACTAGCAAAAAAGGATCTGCTTCAGAAACACTTCCAACTGGTAGAAAAATTCAGTTAGTGAATGCAGGAATATCTCTAATCTGCACTAGAGAACGTAATCTGCACTGCTTGAAATACTGGCTTAGATACATATTGTTTATGTTCGCGCACATTATTTCATTTGCTGCTCAAAAAAACTGAAGTAGGAGGAACAAGAACTATACAGAGATGAATTCATTGAGCCTTAAAGAATAAAATGGTTTCCTAAGACTATTGAATTTAGAAGTAACAAAGCAGAACTCTAAATTCTGATTCATGTTCAGGCAATTAACTAGACCACCTTACAAATTCATTTATTAGAGTCCTGTTTACACCTCTATAATCACCTTAACTAATTTTCCTATATCAGACCTCTGCTTACATTGATGTTATTGATCTTTGTCAGTGAATAATAAAATACTTGACTTTTCTATGTTACATTTTTAGAACCAGTATTTCGTTAGGAGAATATCTCAAAACATGACTTTCCTAATTTAGGATACATGTCATCACCTCTTAACAAAAAATGTGTTAGAAGTATTTGTTGATGATTTTCTCTTAATATAAAGTTTTCTATGACGAATGTATATGCATACACAACACACATATACATATTAGCCTTTAAAGTATACTTTAAGATATATTCCAATTCACTTTTATTTACCAAATTAGGCTGCTATAAAACATGAATAGATTACTAAAAAAGGTACTACACAGAACTCTGATCACTCTAATAATACTTTTGTTTTTCATTTAAATAACTGTTTTGTAGTTTAATCTTCATAGTTTATAAAGGACACTACTGCTTGTCAGGAAAAAGTAATAAGCTTGTATTTCTCAGCTGTGTGTAAATTACATGCATTTTATATTTCTTAGGCAAGGCCTCTATCAATCAACATTTTCAGAAAATGACAGTCCTCAGTTAGGCGGGGATTGTTACTGAAGCTGATAAATGTTTACTCTTCATTGGAGACTGACAAATAGCATATGACATAGACTACTCTTATGCTTTTATGTTGCTTGTATTAAAACTTGTCTAGAAATATAAAATTCAAAAATGTGATTTTCATGTAAAATTGCTTTCAAATTTCTTGTTAGGAAGCTTGCCAGACACACCAGAGGAACATTTTGTGAAGCAAGTCAGTATTACATGAATAAGTAAATTAAGTAGAGATTTAAAAAAATACAAGAGAATGTTGTAATATAAGCAAAATATAGTATTTTTAAATGATCCCAATGTGAGGTCTATATTCAAAGGTCTTTTCATAGACGGAGTCCAGGCAATCTTTGTAGCTTATCGAAAGCAGGTTTAACAGCAGTAGTTTCCCCAAAGCAGGCTGAAATCATTTAATCCATGGCTGCTTTTTATACAGAGCTGGTTTTATTTGAGCTTAGAGAGCAGTAGATCACATAAATGTCATGCTAATATTCTAAAGTGAGTTAAATTGTGTTAGCAACAAAACTTGTCTTATCAGACATTTCACCTTGGCCTGTGAGAAAATGTGATAGTTACGGTACTAATTGACATTAATCAGTAAAGCAGATATCTTTGGAAATATAGTGCATAGAAAATAATATTTTCTTGCTCTTCTGCCTGGTTTTTTTTTTTTTTTAATCTCTTGGCTTAAGTGAGAAATTCCTGTTGGGATTACTTATTCTTATCTTTCCTTAATTATTTTTTAATTTTCTTATTTCCTCAGTTCTTAAATTGAAGAAGGCCTGACCGTGGCCATAGCCACTTAAACATTTTGTTAGTCTTTCCACTTTGACATACCAAACTGAAATACTTTTACCTATCCATTCATTCAATAAATATTTATTGAGTGTCTACCATCTTCCAAGCACTGCGATAGGTGCTAGGGCACAGCCATGAACAAAGAATTCAAGGGATACTTTTTTCACGGAGCTTAGCGTCTAGCAAATGGGCCACACATATAAGCAAGTCAATTCAACACAGGTTGAACATCCCTAATATGAAAATTTGAAATCTGAAATGTTTCAAAATATGAAACTTTTTCAGTACCAACATGATCATTTTAAAAGGAAATGCTCATTGAATCATTTCAGATTTCCCATTTTCAGATTATGGATGCTCAACCCATATGTATAATACAGATATTCCCCAGTGAAAATATCCAAAATCCAAAATACTTCTGGTCCCAAGCATTTTGGATAAGGGATACTCAACTTATATTTTGTGCCAAGTGTTATTATAGGGAAAGCAAATATTGCCAAATAGTTATTGTTGTGGCACAAAGTTAACATTAACGTAGTACTTCAGCTTTGTAAATATTTTATGTTAATGAATATTTTGGCTGATATTTCTATATATTTATATTCTGCCTCTTTGCAAACTGATTCATGGTAGCTTGGCAAGCTGAGTGATTCTCCAAAAGGAGAATTATATACTTTAATGTCTTATCTTAACCACCCCCCAAATCCATCTTTAACATTTCCACATTTCATACATTATCTCAGCAGGTTCCTCCCTTGTAAGTTTCTGTTAAAAAGAAATATGCCAATTTTCATAGAGGATCATAATATAAAGAAGTGTATCTTTGTATACTTATGTCTCATAAGGAGCTTTTTATACTAAGAAATCTGGAAAACTATATGTTCTGGTTATGTTTTAAATAATTAAGTATGTGTGTTGTTCTCTTCATTTTCCTATCAAAGTAAAAGAAGTTGTCTCAGCAGGACGTTCAACGTATCTTAACTATTCATCATAGTATCCACTATGTAATAAACAATTTTCTAAGCATAGTAGCTAAACTAAAGCATATATAGTAGCACAGCCTCTGCTCTATATGACCATAGCCCAGGAGGTATACTTAACAGTTGGCTAAATATCTGTAGCTGATTTAGTCATATTTTTGGCTTTGGGAAACTGCAGTAATCAGATCCACATTGTTAAAATGGAATGTGGTCCAGGCACAATGGTTCACATTTCTAGTCTCAGCATTTTGGGAGGCTGAGGCAGGAGGATTACTTGAGGCCAGTCGTTTGAGACCAACCTGGGCAACACAGCAAGACCCTGTCTCTACAAAGTAACAGTAAAAATTTTTTCAAAATGTAGCTAAGCGTGAGCATGGTGGTGTGTACCTGTAGTTCTACTTACTCAGGAGGCTGAGGTAGAAGGATCACTTAAGCCAGGAGTTTGAGGCCTGTGGTAAGCTATGATTGTGCCAGTGTACTCCACCCTGGGCAACAAGATCTTGTCTCAGTCGATCAATCAATCAATAAAATGTAATGTTGCTATAAGTAAATGTGTAAATATGTGATCCAATCCATGACATTTAAAGTATGTCAGGGAACACCAAAGTAGGACACAAAAGCATTTCGAACGTTTATGAAAAAGATTACTTGAACAGGAACAAGACTTAGAGAGCCATAGGATAGAGGAGGCAATAGGAATGAGGATGAATCACATTTTGGAATTGTAAGATGTTCTCCCTAGGAATAAGCTAAAAAGTAGTTTAAAATAAGACTAGAAGAAAGGACAGAACTAGAAAGTCTATGAAAAATATTGATAACTACTGAGTTTGGAATTTTTAATATAGTTAGTGGGAGCCACTAAATATTTTGAATAGTGAAGTTACATCATGAAATTAGCATTTCAGTAAGAGTTTGGAGGTTCTGTATTGAATAGATTCAAATATGAACGAGATAGGAGATACAGAAAAATTTCACCCATGAGCAGAAAAAGAGTAGAAATAGAGCCTATCAGTGGGAAAATTAAAAGTTAAAATATTTGATCAGAAATCTGATTTGACGTAACTGGAATTTTAGGAAAATTAAAGCATTATTAGGAGATTCAAAAAAGGCTTCATACAGAGTTGATACCATATAAATTGAGTCTATAGAAGAAAAAACTCAAGAAACCTACAAGCATCTGTAATTAAGGTAATGTGACTAGAGCTCAAGTAAAATATGGGCAAAACTGATAAATAAACCTGATTATGCCAAGATCACAGAGGGTTTTCAATGACTTGGTTAGACGTTTGAACATTTTCAATGCATCCAATAATGTGGTTGGATAGTCACACAAATACAGAAGAGTTTGATTTTGGATGATAGGCTTTACTTAATATAGCTCCTACTGCTTTTACAATCATCACTCACTTATAAAGAAAAAACATCTCTGAAGATGTTCTAAAATAATATGAACAAACTGTTTGGACTCTGACATCAGTCCTGGATTCATTCAAATCCAGTTTCTATTTTCTACTAGTTATCTATATGATATGGGAGATTATTTCATCTCTCCTCAAGAGTTTGCTTCTACATTTTAATGTACATGTGAAGTGCCTAGCCCTTAATAAAGTGGTTGTAAGGCTTAAATAAGAAACTGCAGGTAAAGTAGCTGGCACATAATAAGGTCATATTAAATACTAGCCATTTTCACAAACTGATCAGATTACTTTTCTTGGACTGCCAGTGACACAGCAGAACTAGTAATGTAGATTTTAAAGGCAATTGAATGGAGGTAAAATCAGGAGACTGAAAACTTCTACAGACAAGTGAACATGGAGAAGATAAGAGAATTGGAAAATATCCATAATAACACAAAGAAAGAGAGCAGAGCAGATAAGATATTTGATATGGATGATATAGATATACTTATAGACATAGATAGAATATCATACTGGGAAGCTGTCCCAAATTCATAGAAATGAATCTTTCAAAAGGAGGGGTGTGAAATTCAGTCTGAAATTCAATTAGAATATAATTAGTGACTGTTGAGAATACAGTTTTGATACAATAAATGAGGCAGAAGATAGCTTTTAAGGGATTAAGGACAAAACGGATAATAAGCAAATGTAACTTTAGGCACAGAGAATAACTTCAGGATGTTTTGCAATTATAACGGTTATAATGGCTCAAAACTTGCCAAGTCCTGCACTAAATGTTTCAAGTCAATTGATTCATTTACTTCTTTTAACAATCCTATGGTATGAATACAATTCTCACTTTCATTTTCTAGATGAGGAAAGAGGCTCAGGGAGCTTAAGAAATCTGCATAAGGTTACATAGCTAAAAAGTAGCAAGGTTGGTTTTGAATCAGGCAGTCCAGCTCAAGAACCTGTGCTGTGCTCCCTACTGCTCACATGGCTTCCAAGACAAGAGTGGTGATTTAAATTTAGAACATGTAGCCAAGTCTTCTACCCCAATGGGGCAGAATCAGGAATAAAAAAATTAAGTGTTTTAACCTTCATTTTGTGTAAACTTCTATCAGTGTGCTTGAAAACAGTTTATGAAACGGAGAAAATCACAAGTATAAGATTACCATAATACAATGAATGTGATCATTTTGGAAAGGTGTGAACTACTTTGGAAAGGGTATAGGCAACACTTCCAGCTAAAATGATTCAGAAAAGGTTTGTATGAAAGGTATTTAAAGTTGGCCAGAGGAAAAGAGATAAGACAGCAATTTGGGGAAATTATTAACACACCAGTGGTTGGAGATGGAGAAAAATTTGGAAACTTGAGAAAGACGTGTATGAAATGTGACCAGGGACAGTCTTAAGTACCGCGGTTGAAGTGTCTTCCATTGGGAAATAATATGAGAAGAGTTTTTATAATGTAGGGCAGCAGTTCTCATAGTGTGGTTCTCAGACCATCAGAATCAATACCAACTAGTGACCTGTTAGAAGTGCAACTGCTCTGGCTCCATTCTAGACCTACAGGATAAGAAACTCTGGGGGTGGATCCCAACAGTCTGCGTTCTAACAAACCTCTAGGTTATTCTAATGCGTGTTCAAGTTTGAGAACCCTTCTTTTAAGGGATGTGGTTATCATTAAGTCTATTCACTGAAGTTCCATTCTTTTATTCCAGCCTCCTGATAGTATCTTTTACTCTGCCTGCTTGTACTCTGATATGGCCATGTGGCTTACTTCATCAAATGAAATGTGAACACAAGTGATGTGTGCCATTTCCATGCAGAAGCTTTATGAGTTATCATGTGCTTTCACATGTTCTCTGGTGTTCTCAAAGTTTATGTTCAGATGACCCTCCTCTCAGCCTGGACCTTCAGCTGAGTACAATGAGTTGAGAAACCTACCAATCAATCTACAATGACATGAAGTTTGGTGGGAATAAAATTCTATTGTTTTGAGTTGCTGAGATATCAGGATTCTTCTTATAGATGTATAATGTAGTGTATCCTGATTAATAGGGAGCATGATATTGAGAAGGGATGCATTTCATGGTAAAGAGAATGTGCTTATTAACAGAAATAGATTTATGATATCAGTGGAAGAAGAAGACATGGGAATCAATATTTCTTAAACCTCAAAAAAAGGAACATATATTGTTACATGGATAAGAGAGGGGGAGAAAGAACAGAGAGAAGGAGAAATTAATGATTACCAACATATTAACAATATTTATCTTTGGGTATAAGGATTTGACATGAATATTTACTATATTATTATTATATTAAGCATTATGTAATCATAAAATAAAAACAAATGTTAGAAAATCATAAAGTTTATGGCACAAAATTTGCCTTGAAACTCATTGTTTGCAGGGAATAAAATTATGGAAGACTTCTTTAATTAGACTACTTGTTGTGTGTATTTACTATCTCTTGATTTCTATCCATGTATAGGACACTGTTTTAAGTTCTTCCCATGTGTTATTTCTATGATCTTTCTCATAGACTTGCTGGTAAAATTTGTTTTCCCAAGGTTAGCAACGAATTCCCAAGTGTTTATATAACATGCCCTTGATCATACAGTAAGTAAATATATACTCATGGATTCAAATCAAGTTATTTATTACTCTGAAACTTAATTGCTTTTCATTATAGCATGCTGTTGCATGAGGATTTATCTGAGCATGTACATACCCACATATATGAAGGTATGTGTGTATGTTTATTTGTGTGTAGAAACATGTTAATATCTTTGGTAACCTTTAAAAAATAAGTGATTCTTGTATGTGCTGAGAAAAAGACTGGTGCTTTATGCTCAATGTCTTAGTATAATAGCAGAATCTATAATAATCATAATAAAGTAAGAAAAATCCGATTACTGGATATAGCTAATCACATGGATATTGCTACTAAATTTACTTCCCTTTTGCAACAAACTGATGTGATAAAGAATCATGACTCTTTGTGAGGGCAACAGCACTGATATTCTTAGGTCAAGTTTTCATGAGATGATGAATGGAGTACCTACATATGTACAATTAGCCTCCAGATTTTCACACACCTGCAATGTATTTTTTCAGGTCTTTGTCACCCACACCTTGTCAGTTAGGATTCTAAATATATTAAAGCTTTTCTTTCCCCCTTTTAAACAGAAAATCCTAAAACTTTAGGATCCTGGCTTGGCACATATATTGTTTTCGTTAAGGTGATATAATTGATTACTATGAGTCCATAAGAATATCAACAACTTTATGTGACTGCTAGATAGTACAAACAGAAATAACAGCTCCTTTAAGAAAGAGTTTGGCTGAACGAGTAGTACTTCTGGGCATATGAATGGACTTCAGAGAGGTCCATGAATTTTCTGGTATCATATGCAAATTCCTTTGTGTTTGTACAAATGTGCATGAGAGGGGATCCAAAGCTTTTCTCATATCTCTAACAGGTATAACACCAACAAAATACTTGGTTGCACAGTCCTGTGAATATACAAAAAAAAACATTGAATTGTATACTTTAAACAGATGACTGTATGGCATGTAAATTATATCTCAATAAAGCTGTTCCTTTTAAAAATAAAATGACTAGCCCAGAAACTTTTAAAAAAGCTTGCTAAGCAAAAGTTGAAGCTGCTTCACGTTTATGTTACTATTAGGTTGGTACAAAAGTAACTGTGTTTTTTGCCATTGAAAGTAGTGGAAAAAACCGGCCGGGCATGGTGGCTCATACCTGTAATCCCAGCATTTTGGGAGGCCAAGGCGGGCAGATCACCTGACGTCAGGAGTTCGAGACCAGTCTGACCAACATGAAGAGACCTTGTCTCTACTAAAAACACAAAAGTAGTCAGGCATGGTGGCACATGCCTGTAATCCCAGCTACTCGGGAGGCTGAGGCAGGAGAATCACTCGGACCTGGGAGGCAGAGGTTGCAGTGAGCCAACATCGCACCATTGCACTCCAGCCTGGGCAACAAGAGCGAAAATTCGTCTCAAAAGAAAAAAGAAAAACAAAAGAAAGTAATGGCAAACGCATGATTACTTTTGCACCAACTTCATATATTTTTAGAACATGTGCTCCATGTCAAACGCCCCATCTCTTTACTTCATCCTAATGATCTGTTCAATGACCTTGACTATAATGCCCTGGCAGCTGGCTATGTTCATGCCACTGTAATGAACTGCTTCCATGGCTACTACCCATTCCCTTTGGTAACAGAGAAGACTCTCAATTCTGATATTGTCACTACTTTTTCTGGCTTGTATCACTCTACAGTCATGACACAATCTAACTATCTAATATATCTTTTATTTTTAGGAGGAAATAATCATGTGTTTATTCAGTCCTAAAATAAAGCCAATGTTTTTATTCAGTTTGCTTTGTGCCCACTGGGATGTGAATGCCAGTAAGATAATACAGGTCAGAGAAACCTAAGGATTCCAAGAGAACAAGGAATCAGACAAGGAATCATGTGCTATAGACAGACTCAGGTGGAGGAAGTGAAAATATTATAGGTCAAGATGTTTCATAGATAAGAGGAAAATATGTGAGGCAGGCAAGACTAGGCATTAATAGTTTAAGTTTAAGCTGATGGGCAAGGCCAGAACATGAAGTATTTGGAAGGGATACATAGACACCCAAGTGAAAGCTCATCGGCACAATTACAAGTGTTTAGGAATACAGTAAATGGGAGAAACGATTCAGGAATGAGACCTAAGCACTGAGAAAACAGGGAATAATGTATGAAAGTATGAGGCAACACAGACATCGGGTAGTAGGTATAAGGAAAAACGCTGGGGCCAAGAATCAAGGCTTTGAGCCCGCTTCCCATTTGTGTGACATTTGACAAATAAATAATCTCTTCTAAATTCTCATGTTATCTTCTGTAAAAGTGGTATAATGAATAATTTATTTAATCCTCACTACAATCCTATGATGTAGATACTAGTATGATCCCCATTTTGCAGAGGAAGAAACTAAGGCCAAGAGAGGATAAATAAGTTGTCCGAGATCACGCTGCTAGTAAATGGTAAAATGGAGATTCAAATCCCATTAGGCTGGTGCTGATGATACCCTGTCTCTCCCTCTCAGTCCTTCGCATTTCAGTGCACATTGTTTCAATTTCCACCCGCCAGCTCCTGCATCTCTTTGCCCACTGGAGTCTGTTCTTCCAAGGTATGTGCGATAGATCAAAAATGCTAGGGACTGAATGCACAGCCCCTCCCAGGATCTGTCAACCAATGACCAGCAGGAGTTGGTGTTAGAAATACCTTATCATCCTCATCTCTTCAAAGGATAACTCTGAGGTGTGTACCCCACATATTTTTCTGCAAGTCCCCAGACTGAGTCCCAGTTGTCCACCACAGTGGTAACTCTTGACATGCACTCTTTATTGACTTCCTTTTCTTCTTGGTATCGCTTTCTCATTTTCCTACTCATGTTCCCTAGCATCTCGTCCCAAATAAACTACAAGAGGAAAGTATTCTGAAAATCATAAAGGGGAAAATTTTAACTATTATTTTAATTACTAGTAACATCAATATCTAAGCCAAAATCTAGAAGAAAGGACCTCATTCTTATTCTTTCTGGTTAGGATTCTAACCGTGATTGTTAAAATGTTGTTGGCATTGAACCCGCAGTTGCAGTCTCCAGTAATTCCTGAATGCCAAGAGAAGTAACCATGGGAAAAAAGCAGTTTTTAACTCTGTTGAATGTGTTCAGCGGGTGAGGAATGGGAGAAGGTTCTATTTTGCACTGAGTAGTACATTAAACATTGCTTCCTCTGTAAAGCTTTCCTCGGTCCCCAAGATAAAAGCAGGTCTGTCCGTGATAAACTGCCATAGCAACCGGGACTAATACAACTAAATAAAATAGTAATAAGTAAGGGGTGGTTAGTCTCTCCACTGTAGCTCTGGTTCAGTGAGAATAAACATTGTGTTTCTTCCGGTGGCCTCACACAGTTTCCTATATATTTTAGGTAATAAAATATATACCTAATACATTTGGTGCCTAATAAACATTTAGGCACTATGCTAGGCACAGGGAAGGGTTTGGTGATTTCGCTAAAGGATATACCTTGTCCTCATAAACACACAAAATGGATTTAAGGAACATATATTCATCTTTAAACCCTCTCCCACCAGCTTGTAAGCATTCTCAGGGCTATTCAGTTACCCTCTACTTACAAGCTATTTCTGAATCATCTCTGCAACAATCTTCTAGGAAGGATAACCATTCTTACATTTTTTATTTTTTGGCTATTCCACCAAAGTTGCTCCGTTGAATATTATAAAAACTTCTAATTTGCTAAATCTAATGAACTATTTAACCCACATCTTACTTCACATTTTCAGTGGAATTTAGTACTTAAACACTCCTCTCATGATCAATCTCCCACCTCTCTGCTACCTGCTTTCTGGTCTTCCTTGTATTGTGTGATCTTGATGTCTTTTTCTTATGAAGCACCTTCTCCCATGGTTTCAACTGTTAAATATAGTAATAATTATAAACTCTGTACCTATCTGCCCAAACCTCTTTTTTAAGCTTCAGATTCATATACATCATGGCCTAATAGGCATTTTACCATAAGCACAGTAAATGAGACCTGTGAAAAATGAAACCCTCCTCCTTTACTCCCGCCCAAACGTTGTTATTTAAACTTGGCTTCTACTCACTTGTCTAAGACATTATCATATGGATCGTCCTAGCAAACTTTACCTCCCTATTCTGTCATATCTAGTCATTCCTCAAGTTCCATCAATGAATTTTCTCCATCCCAATCAACCCTCTTCATCTATGCTTTGTCAATACTCTAGTTCAGGATATAAACACTTTTTAGGTGGACCAATATTACCAGTCTCTAACAAGATAGTTTTCTCAAATATGTATGATTTCAGAAGAGATTACCATCAGGATCATTGACTCATTATCTTCAGGGCACTGATGCAGGGTTGGAGAGTTCTTAATGGACTGTGTTATACATGTGATTATGAGTCAAGTTCTCCAGACCATTATGGACACAATTTTACATTACGCTGTTTCATGCAGCTATGATACTTACATAACCACTGTAAGGTTGTGAGTTTGAGATGTAGATTGTTACTGGAGACTAAGGAGCACTCCTTGCTAAGTCTGTTTCAAAATGGACCTAACGGGGCGATCTCAGTTGTTTTTGCCAAGATAAAAGTAATTGTCAAGAAAGTCAGAGAAACAGAAAGAGGAAATGTTTGTTCAGCCTATGAATGAGTAACCTTACAACACTTTTTATAACTTCAAACATTTACCCCCATAAAAAACTCTTTATAAAACTATTGTCATAATGATCAACCAGCATTTTAAGTTGAAACATTATATATCCAAGTTTCTGATCTTGTTCTGTATCAATGGAGCACTCACAGAACTCAGGAAATCCCTATAGCCTCCTTAGCTTCCAACTTTCTCTTGTCTTTTGAAATGCCTTAAAGCGCACACAAAAGAAATTCAGGCAAAGGTAAAAATAATTGTCAGAATGATGGTTTCGCAGACAGGGAGTCTTCAATGACAGTTCAGTTCCTACGGTGAGACACTGTAATGAGTTCAAAGTGTTTACAGCTTCAATACTGCTTGTCAAACACTCCCTTCAATGAAATGAATTCTTGGCTACAAGCCACAAATGTGCTTTGAAAAATAAAAAGCATGTGGATATACTGGCGTTTCTATTATTGGCCCAGCTAAAATAGTTGCTATTTATTCTTAATAAAAAAGTTTTCTCAAGATATTCATAATCTCAACAACCTGTTTATGGTAACAAATCACAATTATTTTCAAAGTATTTAGTTTCAATACGATGATGATTTGTTTAAGTAATGCAGTCTTATAGTTTAAGACTTTCAGGGGTGTTTTCTGTTTAAGTTAATAAGCTGTATAATTCTGTATTGTCCTTAATAAAAGTATGTTTCAGGAAAAAGAGACAGCAAACATCTAGAGTTAAAGAGCAAATATAAGGGATAAAGCCAGTAGCAAACATAAACTTATACAACCTTTAAATTGTTAAACATCTTTGTGGGATTAACTACCATTTTCACCAAATCTGTAAATCATATTCCAACAAGTTGTAAAAACAAGTCATAATTCTTAGAATTAAAAGTCTTTTATCATCCTACAGGTAATAACATGACTTGGTCTTGTTCTGTGGGTAATGGAGTAAAATATTATTGGCATACTTCCACGTTTAGACAGAGTTGCAAATAGCCCCAAAGAATTCCATTCCTAACCTGGGCTATGTTACTCAAAGATGTTGTATCTAAAGTCAAGCTATCATACACGAATCACAGATAGGCTTCAGAGGATCCACGAACACTGGAGAATATATGCCAACTATGTTCATGTTCTTTATTTTTCAGGAAAATCTACACCATCCAGCAGAATCTCACACAGATCCTTAATTTTAAAATGAGTTAGGAAGCAATGGTCTAGGGCAGGCTATGGTTCTCAAAGCTGGATCCAGACAAGCATCGGCATCATCTGGGAACATTTTAGAAATACCACATTTCAGTTCTCTCCCCAACTTATTTGGTTAGTATCTCTCGGAGTGAGACCCAGACAGCTGTGTTTTCTTCTTAATTTTTAATTGACACATAATAATTGTACATATTTAGGAGGTAAAGAGTGATATTTTGCTATATGAATATAATATGTAACGATCAAATCAGGGTAATTATCACATCTATTACCTCAAATATTTGTCATCTCTTTGTGTTGGGAAGTTTCAAAATCCTCTATTCTACCTATTTCAAAATATACAACAAATTACTGTTAACAGACTTTACCTTACAATGCCTAGAACACTCACACATATCCCTCCTATTTAGCTTATAATTTTGTATCTTTTAACCAGCTTCTCCCTTTCTTCCCTCCCTGTTACCCTCCCTGACTTCTACTAAACACTATTCTACTGCCTACTTCCATGAAATCAAAATTTTTAGCTTTAACATATGAAAATATGTGACATTTTTTCTTTTCGTGCCTGACTTATTTCATTAAACATCATCCAGGCTCATCCATGTTAACACAAATGACAGGATTTCTTTCTTTTTTTATGGCTGAATAATATTCCATTGTGTTTATATGCCATATTTTTAAATTCATTTATCTGTTAAGGAATATATTTAAAATCTTCCCAAGAGATTCTGATGATTAACCTGTTTGGGACCACTACTCCGGGGCAAAGCTACACGAAATTTAGTTGGAGAACAAAAGTCTCCTTCTAGTTACAGTTAAGTCACTGTAGCCTCAACCTCTTATGCTTAAGCAATCCTCCCGCCTCAGCCTCCTGAGTAGTTGGGACTACAGGTTTGCACCACCATATCTGGCTAATTTTTGCATTTTTTGTATTTTTTTGCTATGTTTCTCAGCCTCACCTGGGATACAGCTGGGGCCGCAGAATCTTGCCCACACCCCTAGACATACTGAATCAAGTCTGAGAGTGAGACCCAGGGATCTGTGTTTTGGTGAGTTTATTTATTTACTTACTTACTTACTATATTTGACATAAGGTTTCCCTCCGGTGCCCAGGCTGGAGTTCCGTAGCATGATTATGGGCTCACAGTAGTTTCAACCTCCTGTGCTTAAGCCATTCTCCCACCTCAGCCTCCCAAGTATTTGGGACTACAGGGTCTGCATCACTACACCTGGCTGATTTTTCTAATTTTTGCTATGTTTCTCACTCTGGTCTGGAACTCCTTGGCTCAAGGGATCTGCCCACCTTGGCCTCCCAAAGCGCTGGGATTACAGGTGTGAACGAACACACCTGGGAGGAATCTGTTTTAACACCCACCTCCTGATGACTCTGATGGTGGCTATAGTTTGAGAGCAGAGCACAGCCACAGAAAAAAATTAGAAAAGGCGACTGTTCATGTGACACAAAGGCATATAGCTACGCCTCTGTATCTCAGCTTTGAATAACTTCTAATAATAATAAAAGCGTAGATAATTTTTAACAATAGTAAAAGCTTGGATAGCTTTTAATAATGGTAGAAGCTACTATTTATTTGATACTTACTATATGAAAAGCACAATGGTAAGTAAAACCTGTGTTTCACTTCTACCCTTAAAGGAAATCTTTAGCCCGGACACAGTGGCTCATGCCTATAATTCCAGCACTTTGGGAGGCCAAGGTGGGCAGGATCACCTGAGGTCAGGAGTTGAAGACCAGGCTGGCCAAAGTGGTGAAATCTCGTCTCTACTGAAAATACAAAATTAGCCAGGCATAGTAGCACATACCTGCAGTCCCAGCTAGTCAGGGAGGCTAAGGGAGGAGAACTGCTTGAACCTGGGAGGCGATAGTTGCAGTGAGCCAAGATCACACCACTGCACTTCAGCCTGGGTGACAGAGCAAGACTCCATCTCAAAACAAAAACAAAAACAAAGAAAACCATGATGATGGGGCACTTAATACTGTTATAAGAAAACTAGGGACCAAAAAGTTAATTTACATAAAGTACCAGAGCCATCTAGGGTAGGAATCCAGTTTGAAAGTTTGTGATTTTAACAATTACATCTACACAACTTCAGAAGACATATTTTGAGTCTTAAAGTTAGGGAAACGCATGCATTACATTTATTATTAAAGGGAAATAAAGAATGATATATCATACCATAAAGGATGGTACTAGGTAACTCAGTAAGTATATTGACATACAAATTAAAATAAATTATCAATACATAGAGACTAAGTGTAATATGGCAACCAAACTATCATTCCAGAATTGCTCCCTCAAAGTAACTAGAGTGTATACATGTAAACAAATTTTACACATTCTCTGATGCAAAAAGACTGTTAAGTCAGTCATTGCAGAGCACCAGGCAGCAAGTCACTTTCCTATAATTGTTCACAGTTCTCTGATTAGCTACTTTGCCTGAAGCATAAAACACAAGCATGTTCTTCCTCACCTCTATGGGTATTAACTGGACTGTTTAATGTGATGGAGTAATTAACAGAAACTTTATCCCCATTTGGGACCTACACGACAAGTGCCCCATTAGGTCTTAGGTACATCTAGAACCCAAAAAACAGAAGCCAATGTGGGGAGGAAATGAACTCTATTTTATGTGCTATGGCGTGATCCCCTCCCCCTTACAAAATTTGCTAGACTGATTAATAAACGATGTAAGCCAAAATCTACGGTGTGATTGAATTCCTATAATATCCATCCCTTGAGAATTATGACTCAGCAGATGGGAAAAGAGAAAACAAATGTCCAACATCTTGATTGTCACTGGCACTTGTGAAATTATCATTTGACAGACCATGAAGAAATAATTTGGCAGAAATCCAATACAACTAATGAGTCATTTAATTAAATAAAATTCTGTCTCCCCAGCTAAATATGGGGATATGCAATGATAAGATCACCATTCTAATACTTATCTAGAAAACAGATGTCTAGAATACTTTCCTTTATGACATTTTAACAGCCAACCTGGGTACAATAATGATATTATCTAGAATTTATATGGTCAACATTCAATTGCTCACGAGGTTATTAAACAGTTTGTAAATTATCCTGTTTTCTTCCCCTGCTTTCTGCTCCTAAGAATTACATTTCTTATTAGCATTTTCCTAAGGAAATGGAAAGAATGAATGGAAATGAAATGGAAATGGTCAATTTTTCAAGTTCTTAACACATTTAGGACAGCATTTGAGGATCCTCGCTAAAGCCAAGCTTTAATGAAGGCTTTTGGGTTCCCAGTTGTTATAATCTCTTTAAAGATCTGATAATTGAGGTAGACACCAAGGCAGAAATAGCTAAAAATTATCACATCTGTAAACAATAAAATGACATATGATTAAAAAACAGAAAACTCATTATTGAATAAATAGTGAGAATTTGTGTGGCTAACACCACATGTAGCAAACAAGATTTGACATTAGGTATTAGGAATTCCAACTGTTATTTAAATCAATGAATCACAGTTTATTCACATTAAGACAAAAGTAGTTATATACAGTTTACTGATCTTTTTTTAATGTGATTTGAGCCATTTCCATGAGATGAAAAAACAGAGGCCCTGCCTTGTCACTTTCACCCATGAAACCTAGTACATTTCTACATATATAGGAGACACTCATAAGTGTTTATTGACATCATTGTGATTTACAACATTAAGAATAATTAGGAATTTTTTCCTACTGAAGGAAAATCATGTATATTGCTACATCTATGTTAATCATAAACGCTACGGAAACTAGCATAGCATTAGAGTTAGAAATTATCACGTCTATCATTTTCAACTTCTATCCATCTGTGAGAAAGTTCAAGTTTCTTCAGATTAAAATATAATGAAATAAATTCTCACAAAAGTGAGAAAAACTTGCCATGTTTCATATGAACGTAAGCAAAGTTCGAATTACATTTGGAAAGAAGAGAAATCCACTTATTTTAGAAGTAAATCAAGAGATGTGCAAAATAACAGGTATGAACTTAAAATGTGATATTACATACAATACTTTATAACAGATTGCTATAAATCAGGTACCTGTACTGTATTTCATCCCTGTGTCAGGTTTTGGAAACCACAGAGAAGTGCATATGATAGTGACAGGAAGCAGAGCCAAATGCCTAGGCAGATAGGGGTGGGTACCCAGTGAAACCCCACCTCCAAGCTGAAGACAGTTTAAAGCCTGAAAGCCAAACTACAAATTAAATCCTCATACCAGATTGAGAATTTGTCGTCCTGTTTGGCGCGCTTTCCTCTGATTGATTCCCACCCTTCACCTGTTTTACATATACCTACGGATATTGTTTGGCTGCATCCCCACCCAAATCTCATCTTGAATTCTCACACGTTGTAGGAGGGACACAATGGGTGGTAACTGGATCATGAGGTCAGGTATTTCCCATGCCTTTGTGGCAGCCACTCCCATTATAGGCCTGGAGGTTGAGAAAGGAAAAATGGTTTTGTGGGCTGGGCCCAGGGTCCCTCTGCAGTGTGCAATCTAGGGACTTGGTGGCCTGCATCCCAGTCACTCCAGCTGTGACTAAAAAGAGCCGAGGTACAGCTTGGGCTGTTGCTTCAGAGGGTGGAAGCCCCAGGCCTTGGCAGTTTCCATGTAGTGCTGAGCCTGCAGGTACACTAAAGTCAAGAATTATGGTTTGGGAACCTCTGCCTAGATTTCAGAGGATGTATGGAGATGCCTGGATGCCCAGAAAGAAGTTTGCTGCAGCGCCAGAGCTCTCATGGAGAACCTCTACTACGGTAGTGCAGAAGGGGAATGTGAAGTGGAGCCCTCCCACAGAGTCCCGACTGGAGTACTGCCTAGCAGAGCTGTGAAAAGAGGGCCACTGTCCTCCAGACCCTAGAAAGGTGGGTCCATTTGACAGCTGGCACTGTATGCCCAGAAAAGCCACAGACAATCAATGCTACCTCATGAAATCAGCCAGGCGGTAGGCTGTATCCTAAAAAGCCACTGGGGCACAGCTGCCCAAGACTACGAGAATCCACATCTTGCAACATGACCTGGATGTGAGACATGCAGTCAAAGGAGATCATTTTGGAGCTTTAAGATTTGACTGCTTCACTGGATCTCGGACGTGCATGGGCCCTGAAGCCCCTTTGTTTTCACCAATTTCTTCCATTTGGAATGGCTGTATTTACGCAATGCCTATAACCCCACTGTATCTAGGAAGTAACTAATCTCCTTTTGAGTTTACAGACTCATAGGCGGAAGGAACTTGCCTTGTCTCAGATGACACTTTGGACTGTGGACTTCTGAGTCAATGCAGGGATGAGTTAAGACTTTGGGAGATTGTTGGGAAGACATGATCGATTTTGAAATGTGAGGACATGAGATTTTGAAGGGGTCAGGGGTGGAATAATATGGTTTGGCTCTGTCCCCACCCAAATCTCATCTTGAATTCCTACATGTTCTGGGAGGAACCTGGGGGAAGGTAACTGAAACATGAAGGAAGGTCTTTCCCAAGCTGTTCAAGGTAGTGAAGAACTCTCATGAGATCTGGTGGCTTTATAAGGGGGAGTTTTGCTGCACAAGCTCTTTCTCTTTGGCTGCTGCCCTCCGTATAAGACATCACTTGCTCCTCCTTGCCTTCCACCATGATTGTGAGGCTTCCCCAGTCACATGGAACTGTAAGTCCATTAAATCCCCCTTCCTGTATAAATCACACAGTCTCAGATATGTCTTTATCAGCAGCATGAATATGGACAAATACACCTACACTTTCCTAATTTGTTTTCAACACCGTTGTGCCTACCTTTGAGTGGTGTCTTTGCTTTCACCATTTTGCATACTCACAAACCAATCGGTACACATTCCCCATCCTGTGCCTATAAAGACCACAGACTCAGTCAGTATAGGATGAGATGGCCTGACTTCAAAGAATAGACAACTTGACCTTCAGGAAGATGATCTGCCCTCACCATCCCCTTTCTAGCTCCCCTCTGTTGACAGCTGTTTTAATGGCTCAATAAAATTATCTGCCTTCACCATCCTTAAACCCTCTGCATGACCTCATTCATCTTCGATGTTTGACAAGAGCTCAGGACCCATCTAGTGCAGGTACACAGAAAGGCTGTCACACTGGCCCTTTGCCCTCACCTTGAATTACATCTCACCTTGACTTTCCTTATTGTTACGTTGTTCAACACTATTATGACTTACTCTGGACCCCATGAAACTCAGCATCCCAATCCTATACCATTGTTCCTCTATCTGTTCACATTCTAGTCACTCAAGCCTTCTTTTAATTTCCTATCATTTTAGCCTTGGAATCCTCAAGCACTGACTTCTCTCTGCATAGAACACCTTTCCATCCCCACCTATGTTTTCCTCCCTCATGCCTTTACCTTCCTCTTCCTTCTCCACAACAAGATAGTACCCAGACTTCCATTTAAGTATCACTTTCTTCAAAAAGACTTCATTTCTTATTCCTCCAGATATAGATTCCCTGTTTTCTATTTTTATAGCACTCTGAATTTTTAATAGTATACATCAAAAATAAAATTAAACTGTTAATTATACAATCCTAATAAAGTTAAATTGTTAATTATACAATCCCAATTATTCCTCAAAAGACAATACACTTCAAGACACAAACCTTTTCTGATGTCTTCAATAAATTCACTCAGGCCTAACACAACACTTTGCCCACAGTAGGTGCTTAATGAACATTTATGGAATTTACACTTCTTCTAGATCTGGTCCAACTTTGCATTGAGTCTACGTTAGAAATTTGTTTTTCATTACCACATAGATTTCCTTTTTGCCCGCCACAAACCCTCCACACTGCCACTAATCCTAAGCCAGACATGGAGTATACTCCAACCAAGCTTGAGTAGAAAGTCTTCCCTCACCTGTGAATGTTCTATAGCATTTAATTGGCTTTCTTAAAATCTGACACAAGTAACTAAGCATAAGACTCTTGATGCTTGGTCAGTGCAAAGGAGTGTGAAACCATTACTTCTTCTAAATACTATATTACACTATACTTTGTATCATATTTCTGTTCATTTAGCATTTTTAGAGTACTTATAATACAATATGTTAGTTCTCCCTTTCTGTACTTGCCTCTATATATGTTAAGATGTTCGAGAGAGAGATCCAAGATGGCCGATTAACAACAGCTCAGGATTGTAGCTCCCAGTGAAAGCGCAGAGAGCGAGTGGACGCCGCACTTTCAGACGAATTTTTGTTGCCCACAGACTAGGAGATTCCCGGCGGCGGAGCCACACGG